>CM064493.1:11081572-11236063 GCA_032716605.1 Paralithodes platypus | reverse complement strand
GGTCTGTGAGAAGAGTGTTTGTGGAGTGCAGTGGCCTAAAGCCATGTTGTGTTGGAGCTAGGGTAGGTCGGGTGTAATTAGTTGTAATACTAGGCGTTCCATGACTTTGGAGGGGGAGCAAAGGAGTGTGATGGGGCGGTGCGAGGAGGGTAGCGTGGGGTCTTTGTTGGGTTTGGGGAATATGGTGATGAGACCATGCTTCCAAATGTCTGGTATTGTGTTGTGTGAATAACTGTAGTTTGATATGTTAGTGAGTGCTTGTATGCCTTGTGGTCCCAGGTGTCTGAGGTGTATGTTGCTTATGTTGTCTAGGCCACAAGCGGGTGAGTGCTTGAGATTGTTGATGATATGCTTTGTCTGGTGATTGGTGAAGGGTGTATAGTCAGGGTCTGTGGGGAATTGTCTCTTACGTCGGATGACACGTCGGTCGTCTTTGTGAGGTTTTAGGTGGCTGACATGTGAGAAGTGATTGATGAGAGTGTTTGCTTGTTGTTTACATGAAGGAGTAGAGTCTGTTGTGATTGCAGCATGTGATTGTGTTGTGTTGCTGTTGGAAAGTGTGATGCTGTTTAGTGTTTTGTAGAGTTTTTTGGGGTTTGTTTTGTGATCAAGTGTTTGTAGGAAGTTATTCCAATTTAGTTTTTGTTGTTCTTGTATTTTGTTGTTAGTTTGGGTGTTGAGTGCTTGGATTTGTTGTGTGATGTCTTGTGTGTGGGGTGCTGGGGAGTGTTTCAGTATGTCGCATTGTCTGATGAGGTTTTGAATTTCTGGTGTGAAGTTGGGGTTGTGTCTTTTTCTGTTACCTCTTGGAATGTGTTTCTTGTCAGCATTTTGGATAGTTTTATTGAGTATGTGTACAGCATTGTTGATGTTAGTGATAGGTGTACTGTTTAGAGTTGTGAAGTGTTGTTCTGTCTCATTTGTGAATGCTTCCCAGTTAGCTCTTTTATAATTGGTGTATGTGTGTTTGTGGCTAGCTGGGGTGAGTCTGGTTTTGGTGGTGATAATGATCGGGAGGTGGTCAGAGCCTAAGGTTCTGACCACCCTCCAGGATGTTGTGGGGGCGAGTTCTGGGGAGCAAAAGGTGATGTCTGGAGATGATGGGTTATAGAGGGCTTGGTGAGGAATATGGGTATGTTGATGGATGTCGTTAAGGATGATGAGGTTATCAGTTTGGTTTTGTAGTACCAGCCCTCTGTCTGTGTCGGGGTTGTCGACAAACCAGGCCGACGTCTTGGCGTTGAAGTCACCACCCAGGATGATGTGTGGGGTGTTTGTGATGTGTTGTAAGTGTAGTCTGTATTCATTTGGTACTGTAGGGGATGTATGTGTTTATGATGGTTATGTTGGAGTTGTTGCCAGTGTGTATTTTAATTGATTGTATTTCTGTTGTGTTATCATTTGGGGGGAGGAGGGATTTGGTTTGTACACTGGTAACTCTGTATGATATTTCTTTGTGTACCAGGGTGATGAGTCCACCGCCTCCGCCGACAGCCCGGTCTTGTCTGATGGTGGTGAAATCATGAAATGTGGGTGTTTTTTGTGTTGTGCGGAGTTTTGTTTCTTGTAAGATGGCAATGTGTATGTTGTGTTGTTTGATGAAGTGTGAGAGTTCGTGTTTCTTTGTGTTGATGCCATCTATGTTCAATTGGAGAATGTTAATGTTATGTGCATGATGTATGTTGTGTGCTGCTGCACGAGGATGGGGTGGGGGTGAGGGAGGGGGTGGGGTTGGGGGTGAGGGAGGGGCTGGGGGTTGGGATGGGTGAGGAGGAGGTGGGGATTGGGGAGCAGGAGATGGGGGTTGGAAGGGATTAGGATGGGGTGTGGTGTGTTGAGTTGAGGATGTGGATGGTATGGGAAGGTTAGGTGGTTTAGGGAGGAGAGGTAGACGGGTTTTAGGGGGGGGAGTGGATGATATAGGAAGGTTAGGGGGGTTGGGGAAGAGAGGTGGACGGGCAGCAATAAAGAACATAATATTGAAATTCACCAGTTTGCTGTATCACCGAATGAGGCACATAAACTATGTCGTTCACTTAATAAGCAACAACAAAATATATTCTATACAGTTAGACAGTGGTGTATAAATAAAAGAAACAAAAGTGAATCAGAGCCATTTCATGTGTTCATTACTGGTGGTGCTGGCACAGGAAAAATTCACTTGATAAAATGCATTCACTATGAGGCCACCAGAATTCTTGCTCCTACTTTGCAAAATCCAGTTGATGTATCTGTAGTGTTAACTGCTCCAACTGGTGTTGCAGCCTTTAACATTGGTGCATCAACAATACACAGTTTATTTTGTATTAGCATTAATTCAAATCTACCCTACCAACCTCTTGGAGATGATAAAATAAACTCTTTACGTTCAAGGCTTAGCTGTTTACAGATTCTTATTATTGATGAAATATCTATGGTTGACCACAAATTATTAACATATATACATGGAAGACTGAGACAAATAAAGCAATGTAAGAGCTTCTCACCATTCTCACCATATGGGTGTGAAAGGGATGAGAAGAAACAGAGGGGAAGCGAAAGAAATGAGGGAAGGGCAGAGAGATACAGGGGAGAAAAAGAGGAAAGGGAAGAATGGGGTGGACAGAGGAGGAGGCAGAGTGAAGGGAGAGAAAGATGGGATAAGGAGGGGAGAATGCATCACCAGTACCAGGACGATATGAACAAAGGAGAAAGGGGAAGAGACAGAAGGGTGGAACAAAGGGGATGGAGAAGGGATGCTAGAGAGGACCGGGTACTACTGACAGGGGACAGCACGATAAGATGGATGGAGGAGGAACTGATGGGCAAGGAAAGGAGAGGGAGAAGTGTGATAAGCCTCCCAGGGGCAGATATAGAAAGAATAATGCGAGGTTTGAGGAATACAGAAATGGACAAGAGGGAAGGTGGAACTATAGTGATACAGGGGGGAGGAAATGGGCTAGAGGGGAAAGGAGCAGAAGGAACGGTAGGAGCAGTAATGGAAGGAATAAAAAACTTCAAAGAAACCAACCCAATGGTAATGGTATGGGTGGTGGGAATTATAGAAAGGCCAAGGGAAGGGAAAACGGGGCAATACGAGAAAGAGAGAAAGATGACAAATGAGAGAATACAGAAGGATATCGGAGAAATGAACAAAAGGCTATGGGCAAGGGATGAAGCAGGAGTAGGATACATCGACCCAGACTACAAGCTGAGCCCAGGAGATTTTGCGAGGGATGGAATACACCTGTCAGAAAAGGGGAAATGGACTGTAGGGGGAAAGATTAGGAGAGCAATAGAAGAAAGTGAGGAACAGAGGAAAGAGTGGCTAAAGAACACAGAAAGGTGAAGGAAAGGGAGAAGAGAGGAAGCGGGAGGAGAAAGGGAGGATGAGATAAAAGAAAAGAGAAAGAAAGAAAAGCGAGAGGGAAATGAGAAGAAGATTGAAAAGGAAGTAGAGGGAAACTTAGACATGGGAGAAAGAATGATGGGAGAGAAAGAAGGAGGAGGAGGGGAAGAAAGAGAAATAAGAGAAAGGAAGAGAAAGCAGAACAAGGGAAAAAAAAGGGAAGAAGAACAAAGGGAAAGAGCGAGGGGAGGGGGATAACGTATACCGAGGAATAAAAATAGGATGTGTAAACATAAATGGGATGAATAGAGGGAAAATACAAGACATGGAAGAGGTATGGAGCCTATAGATAAAATAGCCTAGCCTACTTATTTATTGTAGCCTATAATATAGGCCTAGCCGGGTAGAATGTAGAGTTCGGGTGTACCGCCACCATTGTTTACACTGCGCAGAGCGGCGACGGAAGCTTGCCATCATGTTCCCGTCCATTTTGAATGCCGTTGGATACGATAATATGTTGATGGGGGCAAACACCCCCCATGACATATTGTCATCATCATATAATTTGCCAGGAGGGGGCAAATAGGCCTAACCTAGGCCTAAATTGTTGTAAAAAACTCAAAATAAACGCGAACTTACAGTAACTGCGGCGATCGACCATGTAAACATGACGGCGGCGGCGGCGGTGGACGCTTGCGATCATGTTCCCGTCTATTTTGACTGCCATTGGATACAATATTTTTTTTTTTTTTTTTAAGAGACAATGAACGGAGGAAGGAAAAACACAGATAAAAAAAAAAGGTCCATGTGCCTAAAGGCATCCTCCATTCATAAAATGTTTGTAACAACTGGATTTAAACTTTTGTTGTCCATACTTAGTGTACTCAAACTAGTATGAACAGTCTCGATGTTACGTAATCTGGGTTGATGTAGCGTTACGTATCATTCCGTAGTCTTAAGTTGAACGCTTCCATAACCTTGGTCGAACGTTCCATGATTGGGTAGAATATATTATTCTATAGTAGTATATGGGAAAGTATTGTAGGATTATAATTCCCATATATATATATATTTGTATTATTTAAGATTGTTTATAAGTATCTCATTGTAAAGAAGATGGGATACATTTTCCATATGTTATGCACGTGCGTGGTATGTCACGACAGAGACGAACATAACGCGCTCGCCACTCTCCAACCAACCTCCGTCCCAGCTACACACGCTAAGCCTTCTTTCTCCTAGTTACTTCACCAGGTGTTTTCGCTTCACTTTTCATCTCATATTCCATATAGTCATTACATCATCATCTTTGTTAGTTAGCACAAACTTAACGTAAATATCTAGCCTATTGTAGCCTATGTCCATACTTTGTTTACTATACTAACCACTTCCAGTCATCTAGCCTATTTTCCGCCATCCTCCAATCAGCAGCTGAGTTCATCAAAGTGTAATTATATTTCTATATGGTTAATACTTATTAATTGTCAAATATACAGTCCACTTATCTAAATTAGCCATATAATTGGTCCTTCGAACCGGATCTAGTTTGCCCCCCCCCCTCTTTTTGGGGGGGGAGTTATTCGGCGGTCGGTAGTTGCCTTGCTTGGAGTGGGGCTGGCCTATCCCTGTTTTTGTCATGAGTCCAACTACGTCCTCCAGGCCCCGGTCTTTTGGCCCCATGGGGCTGTCGGGTTTTTTTCGTCCGCTCTTTGCTCTGGCCGCCCCAGGTTCCTGACCACCAGTGGGACAGGATGTGGAAACTAGTGGATAGGTCAGGGCTGCGACGGGAGTTTTACCCAGAATGAAAGTTATAAATCTGATCCAGTACAGTACTCAAAACAATAATTAGCCTACTTTAAATGCTTTTTCGGGCTCATTACATTATATTAAAACTACTTTAGCCCTAGAAAATATTGCACAATTGGCACGGCATTAAGATTTAATTCATCCATACTGTACTGTATTTTAAATTTACTCTGGATTTAATTTAAATCTAGATCAAAATTATACTGAAAAATAACTTCTTTAAAATTTAAAGGTTCTTCATTCACATATCTTTCTAAATTCTACTCTCGTCGTGTGCCCTGAAGGCGGGGTAATATGATAGCTTATCGGCTAAGTGTGTGTTAATCCAACTCAAAACTTTTTTCCTTGTGACTTCTTGAGATGAACTTTTCTTGTGTACAATTTTTACATTTATTAAATTTAATAATATAAAATTAGCGGTACCCATTGAGTTTAGCCTGTTTCAATTACCCTATAGGCTCTCTCTCTCTTAAAATTCTTGAATTTATTATAACTTTAAACGGTACCTCTCCTTTTGACATCTGGAGACTTTTGGCCTATACTGTATTGTACTAAATTTCCCTCCCGGCTTTTCTTAACTTATGGTGTAATGATTCTATAATTTCATAACTATTATGTAAGGAGTTAAATTGAAAAGCTCCAGATTGCTAGTCTACATTGCGCACAATTCTTATTCCGCATTTCGTGAGGGTGTTTTATTTTCGGCTCGCGATTTATTTGATTTCTCGGAGTACTGTATTGTTGGCCGCAACTTATTCAGTCTGGCATTGATAGTTTGATTTAACGTCAATAGAATTCCTTCCCGTATAATCATGGCTAAAAGTGTACAAAAGCGTCGGGCTGGACTTAAGGGCTCTTTGACGGTCTTAACCTCTGATATTGACGGATTCCTTGATTCGGCGTCTAGAGTGGAGGTGGAGGCCAGGTTGCTCAGTATTCAAAAGCAACTTGACAAGTATGAGGTCACACAGGAGGACCTGGCCGACACTTGCGAGGACGCCGAGTATATCGAGGTGATCAGAGAGGAT
The DNA here is from genome assembly GCA_032716605.1 of Paralithodes platypus. Taxonomy (NCBI): domain Eukaryota; kingdom Metazoa; phylum Arthropoda; class Malacostraca; order Decapoda; family Lithodidae; genus Paralithodes; species Paralithodes platypus. Next base: position 11,229,901 of record CM064493.1, on the reverse strand, counting down.
ACCCTATATATGGAGGGCATACAAGTAATCGTTGCCACACTGAAGGGGATCTTGATTACAGAGGTCAAGAAGGAGGTCAAGAAAGAGCCAAAGAAATCCGCAGTCAAATTACCACATCTTACTCTCTCAAAATTTGAAGGTGATGCCACCATGTGGTCGGGATTTTGGGAGATGTTCAAGTGTACCATCCATGACAATCCCGACCTCACAGATATACAACGCTTCACCTATCTAATGGGTCAGCTTCAGGGTGATGCACATAAGCTAGTCGAAGGATTCATAATCGAAAGTGCAAGCTATGCCCCAGCAATTGAGCTCCTGCAAGAGACATATGGGCATCCAGATCGAATCAAGGCAGCTTATGTTACCAAATTCAATCAATTAGTGTCACCCAAACACCAAACAGCTGACCTGAAGGACTTCTATGCCAATACAGAGAGTGTGATGAGGTCAATCATTAGCCATGGTATTTGTTTGGAGGAATTTTGTGTGGTGACTCTTGTCAATAAGTTACCATCACCGCTGAAAGAAACCATAAACGGGAAATGGGAGACTCGAGCCTGGATTATAAGAAATTCACTCATTGCCTCCAGGCTGAAGTGTACAATATGTCGGGTCAAGACAGAGTAGGGGGTACACCCATGGCTATGGCAACATTTACTGCCCAAAGTGAGTACAGGAAATTCAACTGTGTTCTGTGTAGTGGCACCAATCATTTATGGTACAAGTGTATGAAGTATAAGACAGGGCCTCTTAAAGTTAAAAGAGCCCGTCAACTACGTCTCTGCACTGGGTGCTTGTCAAAAGACCATGGCCATTCGGGTTGTACTAATCCCAACATAAGAAGCTGCAAGTTTTGTAAGGGCAAACACTTTCATTCCCTGTGTACACAAAAACAAGGGAAGGAAAGTAGACCAGCGGAGGATAACACCAAGAGAGAGCATACTGCTGCTACTTCAACTACAATGTCCGTTGCCACAGGTAAAAATACAGTAATCTTGCCCACCGTACAGCTGCCGGTAAAGGGTAAGGATAATAATTGTGTTAAAATCAGATCGCTACTTGACCAATGTTCTCAGAGGACCTTTGTGAAGTCTTCTGTTCTATCCTCCCTTTCCTACATTTCTAAAGGAACTGAGGAGTTATGTCTTCACGGATTTACCGGGAAACAGGCCTCTAGGGAATATAATGTTGCGGCACTGCAATACAAACACAGAGGTAAATTTCATCATCTAGACGCAATAGTGGTTGATGAATTGCCAGAACATAAAGGTGAACTTAACCTAAAGTCTAAACTGGTTAGTTTACAAAGTAAAGGCATAAAATTAGCCGATCCTCACGCAACGGACACAGATCAGCTGGAGCTGCTCATCGGTGCGGATCACTACTACGATATAGTGCGACCTCGGTATAAAAGGTCAGGTAGTCTAATTCTGCTTCCTACCAAGTACGGGTACGCCATCAGTGGTTCATATGTGACACAGCCTACAAGCTCCAGCACAGAAGTAATTACTGTATTGAAAGTAGCAGTAACACCAATGGACGAATACATGTCCACTGGTAATATTCCACCATGCAAAAATGACTTAAATGTTTTGTGGGAATTAGATCATATCGGGATAACCCCTAAGGAATACTCACTGGTAGAGCGTCAAGCACTATCGTCGTATGAGGATACCGTTACCTACGATCCCGACAGCCAACAGTATAAAGTGAGACTGCCCTGGAACAATTCCAAGGATCAGCTGCCATCTAACAAGGGTCTGGCCATAGGCCGTCTTCGGGGACTTCAGAAAAGATTCCTCAAGGAGCCTGACTTTTGCGAGGAATACTCAAAAGTCATAAAGGAACAGGTGTCCCGGGGTTTTATAGAAGAGGTGCCTTTTGATAAATCAGATACCGGGCATTACTTGGCTCATCATGGTGTAATCAAGGAGAGCAAAACTACGCCAGTGCGTATTGTCTTCGACTGTTCCGCCAAGATGAGTGAACGTCATCCTAGTCTTAATGACTGCCTGTACACTGGACCCTCACTGGTACCAGATTTGGCGCAGGTTTTGCTTCGGTTTCGACTCGGTAAGTATGCCTGGGTGTCTGATATTGAGAAGGCATTTCTAATGTTAAGACTCCATGAAGACGACCAGGACTATACGCGATTCATGTGGCCCAAGTATCCGAGGCAACTGGATTCCCCCCTAATTTGTTACCGATTCCGGGCAGTTTTATTTGGAGCGACTTGTTCCCAATTCCTTTCAAACGCCACCATTTTGAAACATTTGTCTTATGTCAGTGCAGATCCGCAGATTATTCATCAGATTCGGTCAGGGTTGTACATAGACAATTTATTGGGTACAGGAAATGAAGAAGATTTCCTGGTTGATACCTATGCTGTAGTCCGAGAGATTATGAATGACGCCCATCTACATTTGCGTGAATGGGCGACTAATAATTCTGTTTTGCGGACTGTACTGCAACGGGATGGTGTGGCGGCTGTACAGCAGGAACATGTTAGAGTGCTAGGGTTGTTTTGGAAAACGGACACCGATACCCTCTCATTCGGCGTTCAGTACGCTCAATATTCGCAGATTATAAAACGAATTTGCTTGAGTATGACAGCTAAACTTTTTGACCCCTTGGGGATAGTTCTACCGGTGTCGATCAAATCGAGATTATTCCTTCAGCAATTATGGAGGATAAAATTAGGATGGGATGAGGTTTTGACTGGCGATCTGGTTCAGGAGTGGGATGACATTATTTCGGATCTTCGTCTCTGTAAGGGTTTTAATTTTCCTCGGAGAGTTGTCATGGACCATCCTGTTTCCATTCATGCCTTCTCAGACGCTAGCAAGGTCGCATACGGCACCGCCATATACTTTGTTGACACAAATGGCAGCCGTCTAGTCATGGCGAAGGCGAAAGTCGCCCCGATCAAATCCCTTTCCATCCCAAAATTAGAGCTGACTGCAGTTTTGTTGGCTGCTAGACTCGTTCACTTTGTAGAGGAAACTTTTAAAAATTTGCTAAATATCTCGGAGACAGTTATATGGAGTGACAGCCAAATTTCGCTCTACTGGTTACATAGCCGTAAGAAGCTACCAGTGTACGTCACCAACCGTGTCGACGAAATTCGTACCCTGCTCCCAACCGCACAGTTCCGGTATGTGTCTACCAAAGAGAATCCAAGTGACTGCATTACTCGTGGTGTCTCTGCTAAATTTCTCAAATCTTCTGCGTTGTGGTGGAATGGCCCATGCTGGCTTAATGATCCCAACGAATGGCCAGAGAATATAGATTTGAGCGAGCAACACGCTGCTATTGTGGCACCGGTAATTGACTCGGTGCCTGACGAAGACACACGGTTATGGGACTGGGATAGATTCAGCCGCTATGAAAAGTTACAACGTGTTACAGCATGGGTGTTACGATTTGTAGAAAATGTAAAAGCACAAATTAAAGGCACACCGCCCACAGGTAGTGCTTACCTCAATGTGAAGGAGATCAGAATTGCAGATAAATTATTACATAAGCTCTGTCAACAAGAAATATATACGCAGGAATATCAAATACTGGTTAAGGGAACAAAGTCTAGGAATAACCTGATCAATCAGTTGGGCTTACACTTGAAGGGGGACTTGATACATTGCGGAGGCAGATTACGATTGGCAGTCCTCTCTGAGGCAAGTAAGTATCCAATACTACTGCCCCCCAATCATCCCTTCACCCATCTTATCATCGATAGGTGTCACCGACTCTGTTGTCATTATGGGGTTGGTCATATAGTCACCTATGTAAGACAACGATGGTGGGTGCCTAGAATCAGGCAGGTGGTCAAGAAAGTCCTTCGCAAATGCTTAAAGTGTAGAAGAGTACAGGGAACACATTATGATCCCGTCGGAATTCCTCCCTTACCAAACCTGCGAACCACCCCAGGTGACCCTTACAAAGTTACCGGGGTTGACTACAGTGGAGCAATCCTTGTGAAAGATTCACCCAATCTTAAGGTGTATATGATACTTTTCACCTGTGCTGTTACCAGGTCAATTCACCTGGAACTGGTCACCAACCTCACTTGTGATAGCTTCCTACATGCCTTCCGAAGATTCTGCAGTAGACGGGGGTATCCGCGTGTCGTGCTGAGTGACAGTGCAAGGAATTTCATAGGGGCATCTACATATCTTAAAGAAGTGAGCAACAATCCTAAGATTCAGACCAGCCTAGCGGATGTAAAATGCGAATGGCGTTTCATTCCCGCCAGAGCGCCTTGGTTTGGCGCCATATGGGAGAGAGCCATGGGCATCGTGAAGGCGGGTCTGAAGAAGGTGTTGGGTAGAGCTCTCATCTCGATTGAGGAACTCAACACCATACTCTTGGAGATTGAAGCCACCGTAAATGATCGCCCTCTATACTATGCTTCTGGTGATTTGGAAGACCTTGCCCCAGTCACGCCCTCAGTACTGGTGCGTGTATGCAGACTGCGGGATCTTCCTGAAGAGCATGGCGAGGATGCTATGGAGGATCCGGACTACATGAGTAGGGAAGTGATATCGGCCCGCTACAAATGCATTCGTGAGTTATCGCGAGATATTTGGCATCGCTGGTCAACAGAGTGTCTGGTGACTTTAAGGGAAGCGCAAAGGAGTGGACTAGCACCATTGGGGGGTCATTGGCCTAGGGTAGGGGACGTGGTAACCATCCATGAGGAGGGCCCACGCGCATTTTGGAAATTGGGTCGGATAGAGGAGTTATTACCAGGTCGTGATGGTGAGGTTCGGGTAGCAAAGGTTCGCACCAGGACTGGAGTAATCACACGGCCAACAGTCCGACTATACCCTCTTGAGGGTGACCTCGATCGCAAGGACACCCCCTCGGATCAGTTATCCATTGAAGTCCCCTCTCTGGCTTCTACTTCGGCGCAGCCTGTTGACGCGTCTGGCGAGCGCCCACGTCGACAGGCAGCCCAGATGTCCTCGCAGGCTTGGCGGGATAAGATTGCCTCCGGGCAAGTCTAATCATTTAAATTTTGTATATTTTCTGTTGGTGGGCATATGTCCATACTTAGTGTACTCAAACTAGTATGAACAGTCTCGATGTTACGTAATCTGGGTTGATGTAGCGTTACGTATCATTCCGTAGTCTTAAGTTGAACGCTTCCATAACCTTGGTCGAACGTTCCATGATTGGGTAGAATATATTATTCTATAGTAGTATATGGGAAAGTATTGTAGGATTATAATTCCCATATATATATATATTTGTATTATTTAAGATTGTTTATAAGTATCTCATTGTAAAGAAGATGGGATACATTTTCCATATGTTATGCGCGTGCGCGGTATGTCACGACAGAGACGAACATAACGCGCTCGCCACTCTCCAACCAACCTCCGTCCCAGCTACACACGCTAAGCCTTCTTTCTCCTAGTTACTTCACCAGGTGTTTTCGCTTCACTTTTCATCTCATATTCCATATAGTCATTACATCATCATCTTTGTTAGTTAGCACAAACTTAACGTAAATATCTAGCCTATTGTAGCCTATGTCCATACTTTGTTTACTATACTAACCACTTCCAGTCATCTAGCCTATTTTCCGCCATCCTCCAATCAGCAGCTGAGTTCATCAAAGGGTAATTATATTTCTATATGGTTAATACTTATTAATTGTCAAATATACAGTCCACTTATCTAAATTAGCCATATTTGTAGATTGTAAGTTTGTGGAAAGCAATTTGAGGGAAGTGAATTCCAAAGAGTAGTAGTTCTAGGGATAAAAAAAATTTTTTTTTTTTTTCTATATTCCAACTTACTTCCTCTCGGGCATAGGCTGAGAGCCTTAACATTCACCGCTTTACAAAGAACAGTGAAGCCCGTGAGGTCTTGTTCCAGTCTAGGGAGTGAGACATGTGAAGCACGTAGAGTACAACGAGCACCTGCCATCTTGCCTTACACATGAGGCACGGTGCTCACTCATGGCCCGAAACGACCCCATCTCTGAAGCCATCTCGTTCCCGTGCTTCACTGTCTCACTACCTACACTCGGACCCTCACACTTACACACACACAACGCCACCTGTTGAGCAGATAACTCACCAGGCATTGCACCCCTATAGCATATTTTGAATATGGGAATATTCATACAGTGCTATTTAATCAGGGAACAATCAGGGTATTTTATTGACGTTTCGGTGGGCTATGTGGTAATGCACTGATACTAGGTACAGCACAAATTCCATCCCAATAATATCTTCCCATTGATACATCGGGATTTGAACCCGGGACCTTTGGATTACCAGGCCAGTGGCAAGACCACTCCACCACACCTCACTCCACCACTCCACACCATGAATTTTGATAAGCAGAAGTTCTGCATTGTGGAGGAGAAAGTGTAAATTCATGGGCGCTCTCAGCTGCCCTAGTTCTACGGGGAAAGATATGTTGAGGGGAGGGCTTTGCGGCAATTTTTTTGGTTGTTTGCCCCCTACTGGCAATATATATGATGATGACAACACGTCATGGGGGCAAAGCCCCCCCTCAACATATTATTGTATCCAATCGCATTCAAAATAGACGGGAACATTATCGCAAGTGTCCGACACCGACACCGCCGCCGTCATGTTTACATATGTCGAGCACCGTGGTTAAAGGCTGGTTCACACATAGCCGAGTCCAGCACGAGTCACACTCATCGATTATCGCCGTCGCTGGAGGCTGAGTCGGCCACGAGTAGCAATTGCTCCCGAGTCAAGGAGAGTGTAACACGAGTTAACTCGAGTCAATACGAGTCAACACGTGTTCATGCAAGAGTCTGTACGAGTAACTGAGAGTCAAAACGAGTGTAACACGAACCCAACACGAGTGTCAAAAATTTGAAAAATAATGGCCACATTCCAGGGCACGTAAACAAAGAGTATGGACGAGTCTAACACGAGTCAACGCGATTGTTACACGGATCAACACGATTGTTATACGGATCAACACGAAAGACAACGCATTGACTCTCGTTGGATCTCTGTTGCACACGTGTTGACTCGTGTTACATCCATGTAAACTCGTGTAAACTCTCGTTGATTCGTCCTACATTTTTGAAGTAACGGTATTTCAAATGACACTTGCTTTTTCGTGTTACACTCGTGTTTTTTCTCAGTGGATCGTGTTTACTCTTGTTTACTCGTGTTTTCACTCGTGTTTGAATCGTGTAAACTCTGGCATCATGGCGGCACCAAATTTTGGCACTCCCATTCGTGCTTTCTACTCTTGTTGATACGTGTTGCATGTGTGTTACATACGTGTTGTTGCGTGTAGGCACGTGTTGCTTCGTCAACGTCGAAATGATGACCTAAAGCGACGAATCACCAAAGAGTGTTACACGGGTTTACACGTGTCAACACGAGTTAACACGAATAACGAAGAGTTATTCAGAGTCAAACACGAGGTAACACGTATGTACACGAGTCTACACGTATTTAGGCCACACTCGTGGGTACTCGCCACGGGACCCAAAAATGTCATGCATGCATGAAATTTTTGGACCCCGTGGCGAGTACCCACGAGTGTGTCGAGTAAACAAAGAGTATACACGAGTCTATACGAATGTTGAGGAGTATCGACGAGTCGTTGCTGAATAGCAAAATTTCATCACTCGTGTTGGACTCGCGCACGGACTCGGCTATGTGTGAACCAGCCTTTAGTTCGCGTCTATTTTGAAGGCATTTTTTTCGGTTATTTCCCTCCTGCTGGCAATATATATGATGATGACAATATGTCATGGGGGGTGACCCCCCTCAACCTATTATTGTATCCAAAAGCAGTCAAATAGACGGGAACATGATGGCCAGCGTCCGCCGCCGCTCCGCGTAGTGTAAACAAGGCTGGCGGTACACCCGAACTCTACATTCTACCCCACTAATTTTCCAACTAGCATAACCGATGATTATCAATGATCAATCCCTGTCAGAAACGTCCATGCTTCCCTCCCATAAGTCAATGTCGGGATTACCACACTGTCATGCAAGGACTTCTTTACTTCCATGATGACCACCCTATTTCTTCTTACTGCTTTCAGAGTTCCTACAACGCTCTTCCCCTGTTACACTTTCTCCCACACTTCTTCATCCATAGGCCTACTCACATCTTTACTCAACACACTGCCCAAATACTTAAATGAGCTGACATTCTTCATAGCCGTTCAACCTCACTTCACACTCTATGGTTGCACCCCTTTCAATGACCATAATATTGCTCTTGCTAGCATTTACCTCCAGATTCCGTTTTTCACACACTGTTCCAAACATATTTACCTGACCCTGCAACTCCCATTCACTATCGCTCATCAGAACTGTGTTGTCAGCAACAGTAGTACCGGTACTGTACTGTTGAGGCAACTTCCACTCGTTTCCTTCCCTTATCAGCGGTACACCAACATCCGCTGCTCTTCCTTGTATTTCTTTCATGACTCCATCCATATACTGTACCGGTATATATTGAACAACCATGGGGACATCACACACACCCTTGCTTTAACCCAACATTCAGATTAAAGAACTCGCTCTGTTAATTATCCACACATACTGACACCTTTGCACCCTCATACATGCTCTTCATTGCTTTCAGCAACTTGCCATCTACTCCGTATATTCTCAGTACCGGTACTTTCCACATACCTTCTCTATCAATTCTGTCATAGGCCTTCTCCAACTCCATAAATGCAGCATACAACTTTTGTCGCTTCTCCAGATATTTCTCCACAACACATTTCCGGGCAAAAATCTGAGCTACACATCCTCTTCCCTTCCTAAGATGACTACAGTATGCTAACCGTTCCCCCAGCAATACTGACTGAAAATGCCCAAATATATTGCATGTCCTCTTCAGATTTATCTAAAATATGTAAAATTACACCAAATACCACTACAGTAGCACTGAAATCAATAAAACTCACTAACAGGATAAATAAATGGAAGAAATACTCCAAAAGATTAATATGTTAACCCTTTACCCAGCAATACTGACTGAAAATGCCTAAATATATTGCATGTGCTCGTCAGATTTATACATTCATACGTACATAACATTTTAAGACTGATCAGTGCTCCACACAGATGTGCAGTTTCAGTCGCTTTTCCTAATGGCGGCGTTCCAGGCAACCCTGTTAAGGGATGCTTTACTTGTCAAGTTTTTGGATATGAGATCGGCACGTATAGTCCGATCCCAGGTCTTACTCGGTCCACCCCTTGGTGCAGCTCCCTCCACAATCGCAGACCTGCATCTTTTCACCTAATTTTGTTCATCCATTCTCTCCACATGTCCATACCATCCAAGTTTACTTGTACGCATCTCCTCGCTAATACTCTTTATACCTAGACATCTCTTCAGCTCCTCATTTGTTATTCTGTTGACATTCTTTATCTGAAATATGTAAAATTACACCAATTACCAACTACATTACCAAAAAATTTATTAAAGTACACTAAGATAGAGAAAATGTAAGAAATAACCCTAAAGATGAATTTTTCTATCTATCTATTGACGGACGCCTTGATCCCCGAAGGATTGGCCACGAACGAAACACCCCTATGCACCTCTGTCCCCAGTTAGTCGACGCCCCTCCTCCCATCCAGCACCGCTTTCACGCATATGCTTCTTAACTCCATCCTTCCACCTCTCTCTCGGTTTATTTCTCCCTCTGTCCTTCCACCTCACTCGTACACGCTCTTAGTCATTCTCTCGCTTCCCATACATTCCACATGGCCGAACCATCTCAAGGTGTTCTTTTTCGCACTTTCCAGTACATTCACACCACACCTCTCTCGTACTTCCTCATTCGTCTGTCTATCCCTCCATGTAACTCTGCACACACTTCTCAAGTAACTCATTTCCATCCCTTTCACTCTTGGTTTGAATCTCTCCAACAACGTCCATGCTTCGCTTCCGTAAGTCAGTGTCGGGATTACCACACTGTCATGCAATGACTTCTTCAGTTCCATGCTGACCACCCTATTTCATGTTACTGCTTTCAGCATTCCTACAACCCTCTTCCCCTGTTGCACCCTCTCCCACACTTCTTCATCCATACTCCCATCTTTACTCTGTACACTGCCAAGATACTTAAATGAGCTGACAATCTCCATAGCCTGACCATTCAACTTCACCTCACACTCTGTGGCTTCACCCCTTTCGAAGACCATAACCTTGCTCTTCCCCGCATTTACCTTCAGATTCCATTTTTCGCACACTGTTCCAAACATATTTAACAGACCCTGCAACTCCCATTCATATCGTCAGCAAACAGCAGTACACAAACATCCACTGCTCTTCCTTGTATTTCTGTTATGACTCCATCCATATACATATACATCCATACAACCATCGGGACATCACACACCCTTGCTTTACCAAACATTCAGATCAAAGAACTCCCTCTGTTCATTCTTCACACGTACTGATACCTTTGCACTCTCATACATACTCTTCACTGCTTTCAGCAACTTGCCATCTACTCCATATATTCTCAGTACTTTCCACATACCTTCTCTATCAACTCTGTCATTCCACTCGTTGCCTTCCCTTATTAGTGGTACACCAACATCCTCTGCTCATCCTTGCATTTCTTTTATGACTCCATCCATATACAGTTCAGTATATATTGAACAACCACGGGGACATCACACACCCTTTCTTTAACCCAAAATTCAGATCAAAGAACTCGCTCTGTTCATTCTCAACACATACTGACACCTTTGCACCCTCATACATGCTTTTCACTGCTTTCAGCAACTTGCTATCTGCTCCGTATATTCCAAGTACTTTCTACATACCGGTACCTTCTCTATCAACTCTGTCATAGGCCTTCTCCAAGTCCATGAAGGCAGCATACAACTTTTGTCCCTTCTCAAGATATTTCTCCACAACATATTTCAGGGCAAAGATCTGAGCTACACATCCTCTTCCCTTCCTATGATGAATACTGTATGTTAACCGTTTCCCCAGCAATACTGACTGAAAATGCCCAAATATATTGCATGTGCTCTTCTGATTTATCAAAAATATGTAAAATTATACCAAATACCAACTACATTAGCACAAAACTCAATCAATCACAGAAACAGGATAAAAACATAGAATAAATACCCCAAAAGATGAATACGTTAACCCTTTCCCCAGCAATACTTACTGAACATGCACAAATAAAACGCATCTGCTCTTCAGATTTAGCTGAAATATGTAAAATTACACCAAATACTAACTACATTAGCACAAAAATCAATCAAGCACTTTAACAGGATAAATAAAATTAAGAAATAGCCCAAAAATGAATTTATCTATAGCCTACCGGTATATATTGCCGGACACCTTGATCCCCGAAGGGGTGACCATGAACGAAACGCCTGCGTATTTCAAGCTCGCTTGAGTTATCACTCGATCGTCTTTTAGAGCTTTTTGGCCCGGGGTAATTACCACACCATCGCGTCATAAGGAGTTTGAGGGGGTTAAATTGCTAGATACATAGAGGAAGAGGAATGCCAAGTAAAGCTAAACAAAAATATAATAGATATTTTTAACATGAGGTTGCTTATAATAATTTGTACCTCCGCAGTTTCTCCATGGCTAACGAAAAAGGTCACATTCCTAAGAAGCCCCAACCAAAAAGGCCAAGCTTCTGTACAGAAAATATGCCACACCATTACCCTTATGGTGACCCCATCAAATAATCAAAACAACCACACTTCTTAACCCCATTCCCGCGGGGCCCCTCATATGACGGAGACTTTTTTCCGGCTATTTTGTAGCCTGTGAGCCAGGCCAGCTTTTGCAAGCAGCACGGATGGACGTCAGCCGGAGCCTACAGGCCCCGCCACGACACTGAGGTTTGTGTGAGAGAGAGCTCACTTATGTGCAGCGTCACACATAGCGAAAACAGAAAATAATTGGTAATTTTTAGCGATTTCGCCTATCGGATTTGGTAATTTTTAGCAATTTTGCCCTTCGTTTGCAAGATCCTTACAAGAAAACCAGACGTTGTAGAGGGATGATTCAGGAGTAATTTGAAAGCTATTACCGTACTTTCACGAATACATAATTGTATTACGCTCTGGCTTTTGCTTATGCATGAAAATGAGCAGGGAATGAAGGCAATTTCGGGCAATTATGGCTACTCGTACAGGAGTCCTTGGAGCGGCTTCGGTCGCGCCGGGAATTTCCACACCTCTCACACCACACAGTTTTTCCTACACCGAGAAATGACTCTCCGGCTGTCATTTCTCGAAGACTTCTTCTAGCCAGAGACATTGAGAGCAACCCCGGACCCACCTACACATACATGTCCAACTTGCTCAAACCCCATCACTTCGAGTCGCCACACTAAGGGTTCAGTTCTCTGCAATTCATGCAGGAACTGGACCCACTTCACCTGCACAACACTTGCGTCCAAGAAACACTACACGAACACCTGGACCTGTTCCTCATGTCCCTCCCTCTCCCAGTCAAATCCCTCGCCTAAAACCCGTCCACCTCTCCTCCCCAACCCACCTAACCTTCCTATATCATCCACTCCCCCCCCTAAAACCCGTCTACCTCTCCTCCCTAAACCACCTAACCTTCCCATACCATCCACATCCTCAACTCAACACACCACACCCCATCCTAATCCATTCCAACCCCCATATTCTGCTCCCCAATCCCCACCCCCTCCTCACCCATCCCAACCCCCAGCCCCTCCCTCACCCCCAACCCCACCCCATCCCTCACCCCCACCCCATCCTCGTGCAGCAGCACACAACATACATCGTGCACATAACATTAACATTCTCCAATTGAACATAGATGGCATCAACACAAAGAAACACGAACTCTCACACTTCATCAAACAACACAACATACACATTGCCATCTTACAAGAAACAAAACTCCGCACAACACAAAAAACAACCACATTTCATGATTTCACCACCATCAGACAAGACCGGGCTGTCGGCGGAGGCGGTGGACTCATCACCCTGGTACACAAAGAAATATCATACAGAGTTACCAGTGTACAAACCAAATCCCTCCTCCCCCCAAATGATAACACAACAGAAATACAATCAATTAAAATACGCACTGGCAACAACTCCAACATAACCATCATAAACACATACATCCCCTACAGTACCAAATGAATACAGACCACACTTACAACACATCACAAACACCCCACACATCATCCTGGGTGGTGACTTCAACGCCAAGACGTCGGCCTGGTTTGTCGACAACCCCGACACAGACAGAGGGCTGGTACTACAAAACCAAACTGATAACCTCATCATCCTTAACACCTTACGAGCGGCCTATGCGGTTTATTATATGTACCGCACAGCGGGGTGTTTTTAGCCAAAATAGGGCTGTTTACGTGATCATTTTCATGCCTAAATAAGACCCAGAACGTAAAACAAGTACCTATCCCTGAAAGGGCATAAACAGAGCTTTCGAATGACACCATAACGATCCTTGTATGATGGATAGTTTTCTTGCAATAACCGTGCAACGCGAGTGCAAAAAGCAGGTAATTCGGTAGTTTCGGTACATAATTGAGTATGTAGCGAGTGAGAGAGGGAGGAGGGAGCTGAGATTTGTGTCAGTAGGTTCGCCGCGGTGGTCTGGAGCAGTCATACGCTCGCTAGTCTCCTGCCACCACTTGTCTCTCTCTCTCAGCCACATTACGTGCTGAAATTGCCACTCGACCTATGTCGAGCGCCGCCACATAGTCCAGCTTTTTTTAACTCGACTTATGTTGCTCGCCGCTAATTAAGGGTTAACGACATCCATCAACATACCCATATTCCTCACCAAGCCCTCTATAACCCATCATCTCCAGACATCACCTTTTGCTCCCCAGAACTCGCCCCCACAACATCCTGGAGGGTGGTCAGAACCTTAGGCTCTGACCACCTCTCGATCATTATCACCACCAAAACCAGACTCACCCCAGCTAGCCACAAACACACATACACCAATTATAAAAGAGCTAACTGGGAAGCATTCACAAATGAGACAGAACAACACTTCACAACTCTAAACAGTACACCTATCACTAACATCAACAATGCTGTACACATACTCAATAAAACTATCCAAAATGCTGACAAGAAACACATCCCAAGAGGTAACAGAAAAAGACACAACCCCAACTTCACACCAGAAATTCAAAAACCTCATCAGACAATGCGACATACTGAAACACTCCCCAGCACCACACACAAGACATCACACAACAAATCCAAGCACTCAACACCCAAACTAACAACAAAATACAAGAACAACAAAAACTAAATTGGAATAACTTCCTACAAACACTTGATCACAAAACAAACCCCAAAAAACTCTACAAAACACTAAACAGCATCACACTTTCCAACAGCAACACAACACAATCACATGCTGCAATCACAACAGACTCTACTCCTTCATGTAAACACAGCAAACACTCTCATCAACTTCTCACATGTCAGCCACCTAAAACCTCACAAAGACGACCGACGTGTCATCGACGTAAGAGACAAAATTTCCCCACAGACCCTGACTATACACCCTTCACCAATCACCAGACAAAGCATATCATCAACAATCTCAAGCACTCACCCGCTTGTGGCCTAGACAACATAAGCAACATACACCTCAGACACCTGGACCACAAGGCATACAAGCACTCACTAACATATCAAACTACAGTTATTCACACAACACAATACCAGACATTTGGAAGCATGGTCTCATCACCATTCCCCAAACCCAACAAAGACCCCACGCTACCCTCCTCGCACCGCCCCATCACACTCCTTTGCTCCCCCTCCAAAGTCATGGAACGCCTAGTATTACAACTAATTACACCCGACCTACCCCGAGCTCCAACACAACATGGCTTTAGGCCACTGCACTCCACAAACACTCTTCTCACAGACCTTACACAAAGAGCTTTTGAAGGCATCAACTCAGCTAGACCACCACACAGATCACTATTAGCCACACTCGACATTAGTAAAGCCTTCGATGCCATCCCCCGCCACAACCTAACAAACAAAATCTACAACACAAACATGCACAACAACACAAAAAGGTGGCTGGCCAACTTCCTAGCAGGCAGATGTGCACACGTATCTTTTGCCGGTCAGTCATCTAAAATCAGAAACTTTCCAAACGGAGTCCCACAAGGATCCGTCCTATCGCCCGCACTCTTCAATCTGTACATGCACGATATAACTACACCCAATACGCCCCAAATAAACTTAGCCTCCTATGCAGATGACATAACACTCACATGCACACACCATGACCCAAAAAGAGCAACAGATCTCCTTCAACCCTATCTCAACACACTACATGGCTGGTGCACTACAAACAGACTTAATCTAGCCCCAGCCAAATCCACCACAACCCTGCTCACAAGCTGGACAGGAGAACACGAATACATCCCTCAACTCACCATAAACAACACACCCCTAACACATACACACACACCCAAAATCCTAGGAGTAACATATGATACTCATATGACATTCAAACAGCACACCGCAAACATTAAAAAGAAACTGACACCCAGACTTAACGCCCTCAGGTCACTTGCTCACACAAAATTTGGACACAACAAAGAAACTACCACCACAGTATATAAACAATACATGAGATCAGTGATGGAATACGCAAGCCCAGCCTGGGCTTCTAACCTAGCTGAAACACATCATAAGACCTTACAGACTATTCAAAACAAAGCCCTGAAGATCATTACAGGCTGCACAGCTACTGCACCCACAGATCACCTACATCAAGAAACCAAAATCCTCAAAGTCAAAGACCATCTGGACATGAGAGGCACTCAATTCCTGGCAGCAGCCTCCACGAACCAAGACCACCCACTAAACTACATGGCAACACACCCACAGACACCAAGAAATATCAAAACAACACCCAGCACACAGTATCACACACAATTACTGTCCTCTCTCTCTCCCTGCCCACCTCGAACCAACTTCCAGAAGCACATCCATACTCATATCTCTCGCCGATCCATCCACTCACTCACAGACAACACGCAGCTGCAAGCACGACCTCCCGAAATCCATCCTTCCGAATCCTCCCTTCCTCGTGACGACAGAGTCTACCTGGTCAGGCTGAGATGCGGACACCATCCAGCTCTCCTGAGCTATCAGAAGAGACTGGATGACTCCGTTGTCGACGCCTACCCGGGATGTAACACAGCACCACATACCATTAAACACATCATAGAAGACTGCATTTCACACAACCACTTACGCCAACAACACAATCTACACTCAATGAGAGCTCTGTGGGAAAGCCCGATCGTGGCCATGGCCTTCCTCAGGGACTCGGGGCTGTTCGGCCAGGCAGCTTAGGGAACAACAACAACAACAACAACAACTCGTACAGGATTAATAGCTTTAACCAAAATGGTCACACTCCTTAATGGTCTAAGTGGCCATAGCCAAAATGGCTGCACTATATTCCTTCTGTACTTTCTCCATGCCCGATATGATGCATGATATTTTGATATATGTGGCACAGCCCTTGAATCCAACACAATACCCTGCGTGCAACCCCGCTCGAACCCCGCACAACGTTGCTTGCAACTTTAATTATTATTATTATTATTAGGGGTTCGTCCCCTACGGGGAAACCCTATTGTAATCATTAAACCTGGGTTTTCATCCAAATTCTTCTTACGCGCCGGTTTCGACGCAATAACTCCAGAACCGCTTTTTGGATCGGGATCAAACTTTCACAAGAGGTGCGTTTTTGTTTTGGACAACTTTTGATATGCTAAACATCTGGCATGGCGGCCAAACAGGTCCGTGGCAGCCGATTTCCCGAAAAACTTGACGCCTAAATACCGTCTCTCCCACTCACAGGAAACGACTGGGCTTTGGCATACGCACTCCCCTACTAATGCTCCGCAAATTTTATAGAGAAGGTTTTGCTTTTGCACGTGGGTTTTTTCTGGCAATCTTGAAAAAACCTCTAATTCCACTTAACTCCTTCAGACTCATATGACGCTACCACGTCATATGACAGGGTGAACCAAAAACTCCTATGACGGTACCGCATCATATGGACTTATCTTCATAATTCTAGAATAAGTTATATGACGCTCTAGCGTCATATGGAGCTCAGTAATTCCGGTAAGTTAGATGAAGATCTGTCGATTGGTGGCAACCCCAAGTTTCTCCGACGTTTCTAACGGTTCGTCAGTGTGGTTTTGACAGTTGTAGGGTACAGTGGCAATAATACCGGGCTCCCGCCTCCTCGGACTTATTGGAACATAATATAGCTAAAGGAGTTAAAATTCCACATCTTGAAAACTACGCCGATGATCAAAGCCATGCTTGCGTAGGTGGGTGAGGCTCGCGATTCCGAACGTTTTGATAACAAAAGAATATAAATGGGTGGAATAGTTTGGCCGCAGCATTGAAAACTGTCTATTCTTAAATTACTTTAAAACCGAATTCGCTACCCACATAAAGTTTACCGTCTACAGTCTATAGACTTCCACGCATCCCCCAGTTTTGCTTAATAACATAATCTCTTTATTAGTCAGATCTATTATTTGTTTTGTATTTAACTCTCTCAAAACAGTTCGAGTCCCTACGAATTCCAGCAATTATTTAGCCAACCTACCTATACATACCTACCCTACCAAATAATAATGATAATTCAAATTTATTTTTGGTGAAATGCCAGATTATTGGCGAAGGTTTTTAACAATTCCTCCCTTTGCCAAATGCTTTGTTTAATAACAATGATATGGACCTTTAAAGTTTTGGCAATTGCCTGTGTGACTTACCCTGCCCTTCCATCCTACCTCCCTCCTCCCTCATATCTATGATGATGATGATGATGTCTAGCAAATGTATCAACAACCACTCTAGTGAACTTTCGGTATTTAGTTTATTCAGCTTAATACTATTTATCCACATAAAATAGAAAACTATCACGATTTTTGTCTAATACAACCATAGACAGTGATATTACATATTATTTGAACATGATGTCGAATTTAGCAGTTGCTGTTTACCTTGAACAGTAATGACAGAACCGAAAGCTTCTCTTGCCGTGTAGTACTCAAAGAAAGCAGGGTTACTTAAGCCGGCCCATACCAAACTGTTACCAAGTCAGAGATTCAGAGGTTACTTTCACAATGCATTATAACCCTAGACAGACACCAATATACCACTAAATCATACAAATATCACTACAAAAAAGATAGGAAAATATTATATTTATGTCCTAGGTATTTGAAATTATGCAAATGAGTAAAATGCATTATGATATAATGATAATGGCATTGATTAGTATCTGGCAACAGTGTTGCACTAATAATTTCCTGAACGTATGCGAACTTCGGAGTATTTATCCCATTAATATACCGTGACCGGACGGATTGCCGACGGACATTTGCCCGAACGGACATTTGGCCGAACGGTTTAGGTTAGGTTAAATTAGGTTAGGTTAGGTTAGGTTAGGTTAGGTTAGGTTAGGGTAGGGTAGGGTCTGTCGGCCAAATGTCCGTCGGCAATCCGTCCGGGAGCCTAATATACACATCTATCACGATTTAAATTTAATACAACCATACACAGTGCTATTACATATTATTTGAACATAATATAGGATGGTCTTTCCTTTAAACCATTTTCTATATCTATTCACGAAAAATATAGGCCTAGCCTAGGCAGCGCTACCGGTAGGTACGAATTTAGCAGTTCGAATTTTGATTGAGAGTGGGATTAGGCCTAGGCCTAGCCTAGGGCTTAACATGGGATACTGTTTGGGGGTTGGGAATAGGCTCAGGCTGCTTTAGGCCTAATTAGGTAAAAATAGTCGGTTCAATGTTATTTTAATACCACAAATTTTGTTGATATATTTGAAGATAAATATTGAATCTATATGCTCTAAAGATCATAAGAAAATTTGTTTTAACCCTCGGCAAAACCTAATAAAAAAGTATGGTACTAAAATTTCTTTTTTCGTAACAAGGTTGTCAATACGGTACTTTCAGTCATCGATAGCTCTAAAGATCATATGAAAATGTGTTAAACCCTCGGAAAAACCTAATATAAAAGTATGGTACTAAAATTTAATTTTCGTAACAAGGTTGTCAATAGGGTACTTTCCCGTTATCAATGTACAATCAAGCTGAAGATTGCAGAGTAAACACCATAGACTTCATCGACTTTTCTTTCACCTTCGTATAATCGACAGCCAATTTTTTTATTTTTTATTAAGTGATTAGTACTCAATCAGCGGGGGTGTGGGGGCAGCAGCCCCCACTCATAATACTAGGTTAGGTTAGGTAAGGTTGTTAGGTTAGGCTATTGTCTTTTCAAATCACTATCGAGGGGCTGTCTCAACATCGATCGATAGGCCTAATGGGGAAAATAGGTTTTCCCGAGATTTCTAATTAATTACAAACACTATATATTGATGCAAATGACCAATTTTGATTATAAAAAACACTCGGAAAATTTGTGGTATTAAAATAACATTTTTCCAAATAGTCAAATCGAGACAATTGCACAGCCAACATTTAGCCAACAATAGCCTATTTATAGGCTACCTTTCATTACTGCAGTTAAGCACAAACTTATTTTACAATGGAAAATAATGCATGAGGAGGGCTTGGTAGGCCTATTAGTATTTTGTGAAATAACTTAAATTAGGTTAGGCTATAGTATACTTCATTAGGTTATTAGGCCTATGAGAAAACAGGCCTAGGCCTAGCTTAATTTTATTTCACTGCTCAACATATATTTTTTGTTTTGCTGTTGAGCTCTGCATATTTTCAGGTAGGCTTGGGTTTTAGTAAAATTGCATTAGGCTAGGCTACATATTTTTACTTCTATTGGAAAGCACAGGCCTACGCAATAGTACACATGTTAAAGAATTTAGCCTAGCCTACCACAATTTAGCCTAGACTGAAAGAACAAAAAAAAAATAGGCTAGGCTAATTGCAGCTAAATAATTTAGCCTAGCCTCCATAATTTAGCCTAGACTGAAAAAAAATAATAATAGGCTAATTGCAGCTTTGGTAAGAGTTGTAGTTGTGGGCATACCAAAAGCATTGTTTATATAGCCTAGTCGCACGCTCGCAGTTAGGCCTACATTCGCTTCTAATTTAAATGCTGGGGTATCCTAAAGCAGGGTGTCAAACCGAAGCAATTTTGTGTGGAGACTCGAATGAATATGAGAAGGAATACAAGAAAATTAACTTGGAATAGCATTGTTTTGGCCACTTTATCACTTCCAAAGACATAATTTAAACTATAAACCATAATTTTATCTTTACATAGGCCTATACAATAATAAAGACCAAAAATATTGGACTCGGCTCTCGTTTGACACCCTGGGGTAAAGCCACCCTCAATCCGCCGGCCGGTAACAAAACAATTTACCCAACGCCTGGCCGTGGGATACAATAATGGGTTGAGGGGGCTTTATCCCCCTATGACTTATTGTCATCATATATATCACCAGCAGGGGCAAATAACCACAGTCAAATTAGACGCGAATGTAACTGCGAGCATGCGACTATGTAAATAAAGGGGACGATAGACCCGCTAACACAACTCTTAATGCATTTTTTCCTAATGTATCATATTTTTTTATATATATGACCTCAACAGTTGAAAGATAACAATTTTATGGTTTATTTTATACAATTTAATACAAAAACATTTGCTTTGTAACTTAGATACTCATATTTATGCTTATAATTGCAGTACGAGTGGGGTTTTTCTTTTTATATGTAAGCCTAGGTTAAACAAATGTTAGTTTTTGTTTTATAGGCTAAACTAGGCTGAATTTATGCTAATAAATATTAATTGGAGGGAGCAAATCTGTCCAGGAATAGCCTAGATGTGGAAATTTACAGCCAATTTGCTCTAGCCCTTTTTGAGATACAGAGGTTAGAGATCGTTGGATACAATAATATGTTGAGGGGGTCAATCACCCCCCATGACATATTGTCATCATCATATATATTGCCAGCAGGGGGCAAATAGCCTAGGCCTAACCTAACTTAAACAAAAATAGACGTGAACTTATATTAACTACGGCGATCGACCATTGCCCGCACCGGCCGTCCCCCGGTTATTGTTGAGGTGCTGAGGAACCGTATGACTTTGACGAGCTCTTCCCTCCGCAGTCTCCGCATCCCATGTATCGTCGCACGGTACCTCTTCCCCTCCACATCCTACATATGCCTCCTAAGCCTCGCCTCGTCCCGTCACTGAGCATGTGGATGGGCGTCCCTTTCTGGCTTCAAAGATGGATTCCTTCCGACAGCTCCTACTGGATTGTCTGGGGTTGGTTGATAAGGGCACCTCGCTTCAAGACATTGCTCTGGCCCTAGTACCGCGGTTTGTAGGTCTCTGGTTCGCCACCTGATGACCTGCTATTGGGGGGTTGCCTTTACAGTGTTACGGTTCTATGAATGACCTAGAGTGAAAGTGACACGGTGGTGAATTTTAACCTTAACTATAAACTAATTTAATTGTGACATAGGATCTCCGCGACTACGGTAGGGCCGGAGCGGGCGAGTATTCGCCTGAGGTTGCCCTTAACCCCCAAGACAAGACAAGACAAAATTCTAGTGCTGGTTTTACTCAGATATTGTGAGTTTTAATTTAGCCTAGCCTAGGCCTAAGAGTTCAGAAGATTTGCAAAATGCACCCCATACTAGCCTACCCATAGCCTAATAGTCCTAGTGATTCTTTTTTGGCAGACCACCCACAAATTTTCATATAGCCTAGGCCTAGGCTAGCCTAAGTTCTGGAATGCATGTTGGAATAGCCTTCCTATAAACTGTAGGCTAGGCTACTTCCTTTTAATTTAAGTTTGATTCTTTGGAAAAATCTATTAGGCCTAGACCAGGGCAGGAAAGTAACATTTAAAATGACGTGTAAAAAGTCGCCCATAAACGGCGAGGCCGCTATGTTACTGTAATTTGGGAGCTTATTTCGTCTGTTGATTGACTTTGTCCTTAATTGGGGATCCTATGAATTAGCACAGATGATGATGACTTACCGTACATCATAATACGTGACTGGCCGACGTGGGGGGGCAGAGCCGCAGAAACCCCCTCAACATATTTTGGGTCCCACAGTAACTTTTAATGGGATGGATGTAGTTACCGGGTGTACGGTCATCATGTTTACATAGGGCGATCGCCGCGGTTAACTTCGCGTCTATTTTGACGGCGATTTATTTCGGCATAGGCCTATTTAATTTTATTCACTTCCTTTTATATTTAGGCTATAATCTAGCTTTGGCACGACAATAACCCTAACCTAGTCTTTCTTAACCCGGGAACTGTGGGAAGACTCTTAAGAGTTCCCCCGGCGGACTGCGGGAAGACTCTTAAGAGTCAGAGAAAAAAAAATCAATTTTAAACATCGAAAAAAAAAAAATAATAAAAAATTTGCCCCTGGGCCATGCAAAATATCACTCCTCTACCTCCCCTCCTTCCCCACTTTCCTCCCCTCCTTCAGTTATCACCTATTTTCCCTGTTATTCCCTTATTCTGAGGTATATTTTCGTGCTAACATTAGCGAGTTGCAAACAGGGCATTGTCATCACTGTTAGCAAGCGAGTGCAAGAGAGAGAGAGAGAGAGTATCGATCGACAGTGTCTCTCCAGCCTTGGGGGAAATTGGCGGGAAAGGAGGTTGCCTCACCCATACATTATCTGTTGACACAGTATATTAACCCCTTGTGTGCAGTCACACTTTATTTTTATATAATCTCTATTTGGTAAATTGTATATTTAGTTACATATTCTGTTATACATATATTTGTTTAAGGTTAGGTTATCACACCTGGTAGCCTATTTCTGCGAATTTAAATTTTATTATTTTCGGTTAGGCTATTCAACGCTGGTAGCCTATTATTGCGTATTTCAATTTTTAAAAAAACTTTTGATTAGGCTATCGCCCCTGGAAGCCTAATTCTGCGTATCTCAACATCTTTGTTTTCGGTTAGGCTATCACCCCTGATAACCTATTTCTGCGTATTTCAGCATATTTGTTTTCGGTTGAAGTGATTGAAGTGTTTTTAAAGTGAGTGAAGTGTTTTAAAGTGAGTGAATTGTTTTTTAAGTGAGTGAAGTGATCTGAAGAAAGTGACTGTCACCATGCCTCGTGCTTGTGCGAACTGCGCCGGTAGGTTTGGTGAGTCCATGTTTGCTACTATCGATCTTCAAGTCTGCCGGCTCTGCCAGCAACGAGAGAATTTTACAGTGAAATTAGATGAAGCTTACAACAAGATCAACGTCCTCACCATGAAGCTGGAATCACTCCAAGAGTTTGTAACACTCAACGTTGGAGTACCGGTACCACAAACTTCAATTGTCACCGCAACTCCAGCAGCCACCAACGCCCCAACGTCAACTGCCAACAATTCAACGCCTACAGTAGCCACTTCAGCTGATGTTTCCGATACTCAAGATACAAATAGTGACTCTCTTCCCCCTCAAGACAACTTCCGTGTCGTGAGGAACAACGTTTGCCCCAAGACCAGGAAACACATACCGATTACCGAGTGTCAAAACCGTTTCCAGATACTCGCAGACTCAGATGACGAAGAGGAAATAGAAGAAGTCCGGCTCGTGGGAGACTCGATGATACGTGGTCAGCTCACAGAGTTTTGCGCCAGGGCACCTAAGACCAGGAAGCGTTTTTGTATCCCTGGTGGTGGTGTAGATGACGTAGTTGCAGCAGTTGACGAAGTATCAAAGCTGGCCCCTGCTAATACAATGTACGTCATCCACGTTGGATCCAACGATGTACAGCGAACCCGGTCGGAAGATTTGCTTTTAAAGTACCAGCAGCTGATCAAGTCGTTTAAGGAGAAGTCATCAAGGATCATCGTCTCAGGAATCGTCCCCCGGCTCGGTGTAGAGAGCCGATTTTACAACATAGCCACCAGCACAAATCGTTGTCTAGCAAACCTCTGCAGGAAGGAGAACGTGGGATTCGTCGACACCTGGGACAATTTCTACTACGATGACTATTTGTTTTCGGACGATGGAGTTCATCTGAACCAGGTGGGAGCAGCACGTTTTGGGCGTCTTCTCAACGATGCGGTGAAGGATTTTCGGAGAAGAAATCGACTCAGCACAGGACAACCAGGAAGGAGGACCGAAGCCAGCGAGGACGGCAACCTACAAAGGAATTAAATACTAATCCGTCAAGAACCGCGAATTTGGATAAAGCTCCACCAACACGACCCAAATTCAAAACCATCAGGGATAACGACCGAGGACCGAGGACAGCCATGAATGTAAATGTAGATCCGACCAGAACCAAAAATTCGATGAAAGAACGTTCTGCGAGTTCTAAAACCGCAACTTTAAAGGTTTTCTATGCAAACGCTCGTAGCATACGCAATAAATTTTCAGATTTAGAGGAACTAGTGTTTACAGAAAATTATGATGTGATTGGCATAACAGAATCTTGGCTCAATACAGAAGATAGAGACTTTTTAGCAGAGTATTCACTTCCCGGTTATGTAATGTTTGAGAACAGCCGAATAAATAAAAATGGAGGTGGCGTTTTATTTTATATCAAAGAAAGTCTTAACCCGACCCTCGTGTCAAAACCTCAAATTGTGAACGTCGACACATCTTTTGTGCTAATAAAGAATAATAAAGGTACAAAAATAATACTTGCGTTAATATACAGACCTCCAGCTCAATCAGTGCAAACTGACCGAGAAATTTACGAACAAATTGCAGATGTAAGTAACTCACAAGATACCGTAATTTTTGGCGACTTTAATTTACCTGTGACCAAGTGGGGCGATACTCTTACTTCACACTCCGGACATGACTTGTATACGAACTTGCAAGAGAGTTCGCTTTATCAATTTGTTCGAACGCCGACCCGTGGTAATAACGTTCTTGACATTGTACTTGCAACAAAAGAAGAATTGATAGAGAATTTGAATGTTGGTGATGAATTCAGTAACAGCGACCATCGTACGATAACTCTCACTTTAAAGTTTGCTAGTAACGAACCAAATAGTAGCATCGAAAAAGTCCCTAATTTCAAGAAAGCAAACTTCCATAAACTTAGAGCTATGTTTAAAGAAACTGACTGGAGCTTTTTAATTAACAATAACGACATAAATACAGCTTGGAAGTTATTCGAAACCACTTACCTAAAAGCAGTGCAAGACTGCATACCATCGAAAATACGGCGTCCAGGCCATAATAATAAGCCCAAATGGTGGAATAAAGATATTTCAAACTACCTGCTTGCTAAAAAATTTGCTAATGATAGATTAAAATCCTCACAAAATGACGAAGAACGGGTGAAATTTTTAGAGCTACGACGCAAAGCCAAAAAGTTAATTAAGCAAAGTAAAAAGACCTTAGAGTTACATATTGCGAATCAAAGTAAAACAAACCCGAAAGAATTCTATAGTTATATCAGAAAGAAAAAAGTAGTTACTTCAACTTTTGGACCGTTAGTCGATGAAAAAGGAGAATACACCAAAGACGAAGTACAAATGAGTAATGCCCTCAATACCTTCTTTGCATCAGTTTTACAACAGAAGACCTCAGTGATATCCCTACACCATCGCCGATTCAGATTGATAATTCAGATGTTCTAAGCAATATCACCGTTACAGAGAGAGAAGTATTGAATTGTTTAGATAAACTCAAGGTAAATAAAACGCCAGGCCCTGATACAATCTCGCCTAGAGTTCTAAAGGAAGCTAAGAATGAGCTCTCCAAACCACTGACATTACTATTCAATAAATCCTTGCAGTCTGGAACTATGCCTGATCAGTGGAAGCTAGCCAACGTAACACCGATATTCAAAAAAGGCAGCAAATCCCTACCCAGTAACTATCGTCCAATTAGCTTAACCTCAGTTGTATGTAAAATGCTAGAAACGGTCATACGAGACAGACTCGTAAATCACTTAGAGGAAAATAACATACTTAACCCTTAATTAGCGGCTCACCACATAAGTCGAGTTAAATAAAGCTGGACTATGTGGCGGCGCTCGACATAGGTCGAGTGGCAATTTCAGCACGTAATGTTGCTGAGAGAGAGAGACAAGTGGTGGCAGGAGACTAGCGAGCGTATGACTGCTCCAGACCACCGCGGCGAACCTACTGACACGAATCTCAGCTCCCTCCTCCCTCTCACTCGCTACATACTGAATTTTATGGGGAAAGTACCGAATTACATGCTTTTTGCACTCGCGTTGCACGGTTATTGCAAGAAAACTAGCCATCATAAAAGGATCGTTATGGTGTCATTCGAAAGCTCTGTTTATGCCCTTTCAGGGATAGGTACTTGTTTTACGTTCTGGGTCTTATTTAGGCATGAAAATGATCACGTAAACAGCCCTATTTTGGCTAAAAACACCCCGCTGTGCGGTACATATAAATAAACCGCATAGGCCGCTCATAAGGTGTTAAAGATACTCAACACGGCTTTCGTAAAAAAACGTTCCTGTTTAACAAACCTCTTAGACTTCTTCCACGATATCCTCAACCTCTACGATGAGAGTAAAGCTGTAGATATTATATACCTTGATTTTCAAAAGGCCTTTGACAAAGTTCCCCACAAACGTTTACTGCTAAAACTAAAAGCGCATGGAATACAAGACGGTGTGTTGAAATGGATAGAAAATTGGCTCAGCAACAGAAAGCAAAGGGTAGTCATCAACGGTAAGGCATCTAAATGGACCAATGTAAGTAGCGGGGTACCCCAGGGATCGGTACTAGGACCAATTCTCTTTCTAATTTACATCAATGACATAGATGAGGGTCTCACCTGCACAATCTCAAAATTTGCTGACGATACAAAAATTGCAAATAGCGTACTCTCAAAAGAACAAGTTGACGATATGCAACACAATCTAGATAAATTGTCATGTTGGGCCCAAATTTGGCAAATGAGTTTCAATGCGGATAAATGTAAAGTACTACATGTCGGATACCTAAATGAGAAAGCAAACTATTCGATGAATGGCACTCAGCTTAAGAATGTAAACAGAGAAACTGATCTGGGAGTAACAATATCGAGTAACCTAAAACCGAGTCAACAATGTTCAGAAGTTGTTAAGAAGGCAAACAAAATAATTGGCTTTATAGGCAGGTCATTTGAGCATAAATCCAAAGAAGTTATCCTAACCCTTTACAATTCCTTAGTCCGCCCTCTTCTGGAATACTGCGTTCAATCCTGGTGCCCTTATTACCAAAAGATATAAACAAGCTAGAACGAGTTCAACGTAGAGTTACCAAAATGATACCTAGCCTAAAGAACAAACCATACGAAGAGCGTCTTAGAGAATTAAATATATTTCCTTTAACCCAGCGCAGATTAAGAGGCGACTTAATTCAAGTGTTCAAAATCATCAAAGGCATCGACAATATGAACTGTAGTAAGTACTTCACTATCGACCAATCTAATTACACGCGGGGAAACGGTTGCAAAATTATTGGTAAATCTTTTATCTCGCACGAATCTAAGAATTTCTTCTTCAATCGAGTTGTCAACTTGTGGAATGGGCTTCCCCGAGACGTTATAGACTGCAACACCGTTGATTCATTTAAATTTCGCCTAGACAAATATCTCGCATCAAACCC
Organism: Paralithodes platypus; assembly: GCA_032716605.1. Lineage (NCBI taxonomy): Eukaryota > Metazoa > Arthropoda > Malacostraca > Decapoda > Lithodidae > Paralithodes > Paralithodes platypus. The sequence continues at coordinate 11,202,257 of CM064493.1, read as the reverse complement.
GCGACTGACTGCGTTTGTAAATGAATAACTTTATCCTCCCCTCAGTTACTAACCCATATGTCCCATACTAACTTCCTAGTCCTGCCACGTTAGTGGCAGGGCAGTAGTTCCCTTTCCAATGTTCCCTTACCCACTCTAAACCACTGTTTGGACACTTGATCCTCAGTGTTTTGGAGGACAAGCAGCCTAGAAGGGTCACTAGAACTGTTGTTGCTTGATTTCCTTTGTACTCCTTTGTACATTATGTAACTCCCGCCCTGTATTGCCGATTTTGACCATCCAAAACGCTGTTTTCATTCGTTTTATTGTTGTAACAGGTTAATACCTTTATAATCAACCTATAATAGGCACATATGGATAAGTATTAATGCTATTTATGGTAAAATGAATATTTTAGTGATGGAAACAGCTCAAATACATGCGCACAGGCAGAGGTGTCTAATTACCCCCATGCGCACTTCAGAGGTTAAAGATTCTTCTAATCTTCCAGTAGCCTATAGCCTAATTTAGGTCATTTTTAAAGGCACACAATTAAATGGTTCGTATTTTAAACGACACTACTGCAGCATTATGAGAAACAATTTATTAGAGATAATAGGCAACAATAGATTCGCCATATTTTTCTCCATAGGTTATAGTCCACATGGAGGATTTTCGTTATCGACAAATTGAAACTTCACAGACAAAATAGACAAATACACCAAAAATCGGGGTGTGGGGGCAGCAGCCCCCACCCATAATAGCCAACTATAATAGGTTAGGTAAGGTTGTTAGGTTAGGCTAGGCTAATGTCCTTTCAAAGGGGTATAGGCCTAGTAAACACTAGGATATCCTATACCTGGTCAAGGGTAAGTCCTGCTGTAGTCAACTTGAATGCTACCTTAAATTGTAATATTAGACTAGGCCTAGCCTATAGATAAAATAGCCTAGCCTACTTATTTATTGTAGCCTATAATATAGGCCTAGCCGGGTAGAATGTAGAGTTCGGGCGTACCGCCACCATTGTTTACACTGCGCAGACCGGCGACGGAAGCTTGCCATCATGTTCCCGTCTATTTTGAATGCCGTTGGATACGATAATATGTTGAGGGGGGCAAACACCCCCCATGACATATTGTCATCATCATATAATTTGCCAGCAGGGGGCAAATAGGCCTAACCAAAAATAATCGTCGTCAAAAACTCAAAATAAATGCGAACTTACAGTAACTGCGGCGATCGACCATGTAAACATGACGGCGGCGGCGGCGGTGGACGCTTGCGATCATGTTCCCGCCTATTTTGACTGCCATTGGATACAATAATATGTTGAGGGGAGGGCTTTGCGGCAATTGTTTTGGTTGTTTGCCCCCTACTGGCAATATATATGATGATGACAACACGTCATGGGGGCAAAGCCCCCCCTCAACATATTATTGTATCCAATGGCATTCAAAATAGACGGGAACATTATCACAAGTGTCCGACGCCGACACCGCCACCGTCATATTTACATATGTCGATCACCGTGGTTTAAGGCTGGTTCACACATAGCCGAGTTGGTGCGCGAGTCCAACACGAGTCACACTCGTCGATTATCGCCGTCGCTGGAGGCTGAGTCGGCCGCGAGTAGCAATTGCTCCCGAGTCAAGGAGAGTGTAACACAAGTTAACTCGAGTCAATACGAGTCAACACGTGTTCATGCAAGAGTCTGTACGAATAACTGAGAGTCAAAACGAGTGTAACACGAAGCCAACACGAGTGTCAAAAATTTGAAAAATAATGGCCACATTCCAGGGCACGTAAACAAAGAGTATGGACGAGTCTAACACGAGTCAACGCGATTGTTACACGGATCAACACGATTGTTATACGGATCAACACGAAAGACAACGCGTTGACTCTCGTTGGATCTCTGTTGCACATGTGTTGACTCGTGTTACATCCGTGTAAACTTGTGTAAACTCTCGTTGATTCGTCCTACATTTTTGAAATAACGGTATTTCAAATGACACAGTTTGCTTTTTCGTGTTACACTCGTGTTTTTTTCTCATTGGATCGTGTTTACTCGTGTTTTCACTCGTGTTTGAATCGTGTAAACTCTGGCATCATGGGGGCACCAAATTTTGGCACTCACATTCGTGCTTTCTACTCTTGTTGATACGTGTTGCATGTGTGTTACATACGTGTTGTTGTGTGTAGACACGTGTTGCTTCGTCAACGTCGAAATGATGACGAAAAGCGACGAATCACCAAAGAGTGTTACACGGGTTTACACGAGTCAACACGAGTTAACACGAATAACGAAGAGTTATTCAGAGTCAAACACGAGTTAGCACGTATGTACACGAGTCTACACGTATTTAGGCCACACTCGTTGGTACTCGCCACGGGGCCCAAAAATTTCATGCATGCATGAAATTTTTGGACCCCTTGGCGAGTACCCACGAGTGTGTCGAGTAAACAAAGAGTATACACGAGCGTAGCACGAGTCTATACGAGTGTTGAGGAGTATCGACGAGTCATTGCTGAATAGCAAAATTTCATCACTACTGTTGGACTCGCGCACCGACTCGGCTATGTGTGAACCAGCCTTTAGTTCGCGTCTATTTTGAAGGCGTTTTTTTCGGTTATTTGCCTCCTGCTGGCAATATATATGGTGATGACAATATGTCATGGGGGGGTGACCCCCCTCAACCTATTACTGTATCCAAAAGCAATCAAATAGACGGGAACATGATGGCCAGCGTCCGCCGCCGCTCCGCGTAGTGTAAACAAGGCTGGCGGTACACCCGAACTCTACATTCTACCCCACTAATTTTCCAACTAGCATAACCGATGATTATCAATGATCAATCCCTGTCAGAAACGTCCATGCTTCCCTCCCATAAGTCAATGTCGGGATTACCGCACTGTCATGCAAGGACTTCTTTACTTCCATGCTGACCACCCTATTTCTTCTTACTGCTTTCAGAGTTCCTAGAACGCTCTTCCCCTGTTACACTTTCTCCCACACTTCTTCATCCATAGGCCTACTCACATCTTTACTCAACACACTGCCCAAATACTTAAATGAGCTGACATTCTTCATAGCTGTTCAACCTCACTTCACACTCTATGGTTGCACCCCTTTCAAAGACCATAATATTGCTCTTCCTAGCATTTACCTCCAGATTCCGTTTTTCACACACTGTTCCAAACATATTTACCTGACCCTGCAACTCCCATTCACTATCGCTCATCAGAACTGTGTTGTCAGCAACATTAGTACCGGTACTGTACTGTTGAGGCAACTTCCACTCGTTTCCTTCCCTTATCAGCGATACACCAACATCCGCTGCTCTTCCTTGTATTTCTTTCATGACTCCATCCATATACTGTACCGGTATATATTGAACAACCATGGGGACATCACACACACCCTTGCTTTAACCCAACATTCAGATTAAAGAACTCGCTCTGTTAATTATCCACACATACTGACACCTTTGCACCCTCATACATGCTCTTCATTGCTTTCAGCAACTTGCCATCTACTCCGTATATTCTCAGTACCGGTACTTTCCACATACCTTCTCTATCAATTCTGTCATAGGCCTTCTCCAACTCCTTAAATGCAGCATACAACTATTGTCGCTTCTCCAGATATTTCTCCACAACACATTTCCGGGCAAAAATCTGAGCTACACATCCTCTTCCCTTCCTAAGATGACTACAGTATGCTAACCGTTTCCCCAGCAATACTGACTGAAAATGCCCAATTATATTGCATGTCCACTTCAGATTTATCTAAAATATGTAAAATTACACCAAATACCACTACAGTAGCACTGAAATCAATAAAACTCACTAACAGGATAAATAAATGGAAGAAATACTCCAAAAGATTAATATGTTAACCCTTTACCCAGCAATACTGACTGAAAATGCCTAAATAGATTGCATGTGCTCTTCAGATTTATACATACATACGTACATAACATTTTAAGACTGAGTGCTCCACACAGATGTGCAGTTTCAGTCTCTTTTCCTAATGGCGGCGTTCCAGGCAACCCTGTTAACCCGGGAACTGCTGGGAGACTCTTAAGAGTTCCCCCGGCGGACTGCGGGAAGACTCTTAAGAGTAAGGGAAAAAAAAAAATCCATTTAAAACACCCAAAACAAAACAAAAAATTTTGTTTTTATTTATTTATTTATTGTTCGCCCCTGGGCCATGCCAAATATCACTCCTCCACCTCCCCTCCTTCCCCACTTTCCTCCCCTCCTTCAGTTATCACCTATTTTCTCTGTTATTCCCTTATTCTGTGGTATATTTTCGTGCTAACATTAGCGAGTTGGTAGCAGGGCATTGTCATCACTGTTACCAAGCGTGGGAAAGAGCAAGAGAGAGACTATTGCGGAACAGTGTCTCTCCAGACAAGGGGAGGGGTGGAGGGCAGGGAGGTTGCCTCAGCCATACATTATGTAACTCCCGGCCTGTATCGCCGATTTTGACCATCCAAACACTGTTTCCACTTGTTGTATTGTTGTAACAGGTTAATACCTTTATAATCAACCTATAATAGGCGCATATGGATAAGAGTATTTTAATGCTATTTATGGTAAAATAACAATGTTAGTGATGGGAACAGCTCGAATACGTCAGCACAGGAGTGTGGTGTCTCATACCCCCCATTGCGCACTTCTTAGGTTAAGGGATGCTTTACTTGTCAAGTTTTTGGATTTGAGATCGGCACGTATAGACCGATCCCAGGTCTTGCTCGGTCCACCCCTTGGTGCAGCTCCCTCCACAATCGCAGACCTGCATCTTTTTACCCAATTTTGTTCATCCATTCTCTCCACATGTCCATACCATCCTAGTTTACTTGTACGCATCTCCTTGCTAAAACTCTTTATACCTAAACGTCTCTTCAGCTCATCATTTGTTATTCTGTTGACATCCTTTATTTGAAATATGTAAAATTACACTAATTACCTACTACATTACCAAATTTTTTAATAAAGTACACTAACAGGATAATGAAAATGTAAGAAATAGCCCTAAAGATGAATTTATCTATCTATCTATTGACGGACGCCTTGATCCCCGAAGGATTGGCCACGAACGAAACACCCCTATGCACCTCTGTCCCCAGTCAGTCGACGCCCCTCCTCCCATCCAGCACCGCTTTCACGCATATACTTCTTAACTCCATCCTTCCACCTCTCTCTCGGTTTATTTCTCCCTCTGTCCTTCCACCTCACTCGTACACTCTCTTAGTCATTCTCTCGCTTCCCATACGTTCCACATGGCCGAACCATCTCAAGGTGTTCTTTTTCGCACTTTCCAGTACATTCACACCACACCTCTCTCGTACTTCCTCATTCGTCTGTCTATCCCTCCATGTAACTCTGTACACACTTCTCAAGTAACTCATTTCCATCCCTTTCACTCTTGGTTTGAATCTCTCCAACAACGTCCATGCTTCGCTTCCGTAAGTCAGTGTCGGGATTACCACACTGTCATGCAAGGACTTCTTCAGTTCCATGCTGACCACCCTATTTCATGTTACTGCTTTCAGCATTTCTACAACCCTCTTCCCCTGTTGCACCCTCTCCCACACTTCTTCATCCATACTCCCATCTTTACTCTGTACACTGCCAAGATACTTAAATGAGCTGACAATCTCCATAGCCTGACCGTTCAACTTCACCTCACACTCTGTGGCTTCACCCCTTTCGAAGACCATAACCTTGCTCTTCCCCGCATTTATCTTCCCCGCATTTACCTTCAGATTCCATTTTTCGCACACTGTTCCAAACATATTTACCAGACCCTGCAACTCCCATTCATATCGTCAGCAAACAGCAGTACACAAACATCCACTGCTCTTCCTTGTATTTCTTTTATGACTCCATCCATATACTGTATATATACATATACAACCATCGGGACATCACACACCCTTGCTTTACCAAACATTCAGATCAAAGAACTCCCTCTGTTAATTCTTCACACGTACTGATACCTTTGCACTCTCATACATACTCTTCACTACTTTCAGCAACTTGCCATCTACTCCATATATTCTCAGTACTTTCCACATACCTTCTCTATCAACTCTGTCATTCCACTCGTTGCCTTCCCTTATTAGTGGTACACCAACATCCTCTGCTCATCCTTGCATTTCTTTTATGACTCCATCCATATACAGTTCAGTATATATTGAACAACCACGGGGACATCACACACCCTTTCTTTAACCCAAAATTCAGATCAAAGAACTCGCTCTGTTCATTCTCAACACATACTGACACCTTTGCACCCTCATACATGCTTTTCACTGCTTTCAGCAACTTGCTATCTGCTCCGTATATTCCAAGTACTTTCTACATACCGGTACCTTCTCTATCAACTCTGTCATAGGCCTTCTCCAAGTCCATGAAGGCAGCATACAACTTTTGTCCCTTCTCAAGATATTTCTCCACAACATATTTCAGGGCAAAGATCTGAGCTACACATCCTCTTCCCTTCCTATGATGAATACTGTATGTTAACCGTTTCCCCAGCAATACTGACTGAAAATGCCCAAATATATTGCATGTGCTTTCTGATTTATCTAAAATATGTAAAATTATACCAAATACCAACTACATTAGCACAAAACTCAATCAATCACAGAAACAGGATGAAAACATAGAATAAATACCCCAAAAGATGAATACGTTAACCCTTTCCCCAGCAATACTTACTGAACATGCACAAATAAATTGCATGTGCTCTTCAGATTTAGCTGAAATATGTAAAATTACACCAAATATTAACTACATTAGCACAAAAATCAATCCAGCACTTTAACAGGATAAATAAAATTGAAGAAATAGCCCAAAAATGAATTTATCTATAGCCTACCGGTATATATTGCCGGACACCTTGATCCCCGAAGGGGTGACCATGAACGAAACACCTGCGTATTTCAAGCTCGCTTGAGTTATCACTCGATCGTCTTTTAGAGCTTTTTGGCCCGGGGTAATTACCACACCATCGCGTCATAAGGAGTTTGAGGGGGTTAAATTGCTAGATACATAGAGGAAGAGGAATGCCAAGTAAAGCTAAACAAAAATATATAAGATATTTTTAACATGAGGCTGCTTATAATAATTTGTACCTCTGCAGTTTATCCATGGCTAACGAAAAAGGTCACATTCCTAAGAAGCCCCAACCAAAAAGGCCAAGCTTCTGTACAGAAAAAATGCCACACCATTACCCTTATGGTGACCCTATCAAATAATCAAAACAACCACATTTCTTAACCCAATTCCCGCGGGGCCCCTCATATGACGGAGACGATTTTCCGGCTATTTTGTAGCCTGTGAGCCAGGCCAGCTTTTGCAAGCAGCACGGTTGGACGTCAGCCGGAGCCTACAGACCCGCCACGACACTGAGGTTTGTGTGAGAGAGAGCTCACTTATGTGCAGCGTCACACATAGCGAAAACAGAAAATAATTGGTAATTTTTAGCGATTTTGCCTATCGGATTTGGTAATTTTTAGCAATTTTGCCCTTCGTTTGCAAGATCCTTACAAGAAAACCAGACGTCGTACAGGGATGATTCAGGAGTAATTTGAAAGCTATTACCGTACTTTCACGAATACATAATTGTATTACGCTCTGGCTTTTGCTTATGCATGAAAATGAGCAGGGAATGAAGTCAATTTCGGGCAATTATGCCTACTCGTACAGGAGTCATTGGAGCGGCTTCGGTCGCGCCGGGAATTTCCACACCTCTCACACCACACACACACATCACACAGTTTTTCCTACACCGAGAAATGGCTCTCCGGCTGTCATTTCTCGAAGACTTCTTCTAGCCGGAGACATTGAGAGCAACCCAGGACCCACCTACACATACATATGTCAAACTTGCTCAAAACCCATCACTTCGAGTCGCCACACTAAGGGTTCAGTTCTCTGCAATTCATGCAGGAACTGGACCCACTTCACCTGCACAACACTTGCCTCCAAGAAACACTACACGAACACCTGGACCTGTTCCTCATGCCCCTCCCTCTCCCAGTCAAATCCCTCGCCTAAAACCCATCCACCTCTCCTCCCCAACCAACCTAACCTTCCCATATCATCCACTCCCCCCCCTAAAACCCATCCACCTCTCCTCCCTAACCCACCTAACCTTCCCATACCATCCACATCCTCAACTCAACACACCACACCCCATCCTAATCCATTCCAACCCCCATCTCCTGCTCCCCAATCCCCACTCCCACCTCACCCATCCCAACCCCCAGCCCCTCCCTCACTCCCACCCCCACCCCATCCTCGTGCAGCAGCACCCAACATACATCGTGCACATAACATTAACATTCTCCAAATGAACATAGATGGCATCAAAACAAAGAAACACGAACTCTCACACTTCATCAAACAACACAACATACACATTGCCATCTTACAAGAAACAAAACTCCGCACAACACAAAAAACACCCACATTTCATGATTTCACCACCATCAGACAAGACCGGGTTGTCGGCGGAGGCGGTGGACTCATCACCCTGGTACACAAAGAAATATCATACAGAGTTACCAGTGTACAAACCAAATCCCTCCTCCCCCCAAATGATAACACAACAGAAACACAATCAATTAAAATACGCACTGGCAACAACTCCAACATAACCATCATAAACACATAAATCCTCCCCAAACATCCCCTACAGTACCAAATGAATACAGACCACACTTACAACACATCACAAACACCCCACACATCATCCTGGGTGGTGACTTCAACGCCAAGACGTCGGCCTGGTTTGTCGACAACCCCGACACAGACAGAGGGCTGGTACTACAAAACCAAACTGATAACCTCATCATCCTTAACGACATCCATCAACATACCCATATTCCTCACCAAGCCCTCTATAACCCATCATCTCCAGGCATCACCTTTTGCTCCCCAGAACTCGCCCCCACAACATCCTGGAGGGTGGTCAGAACCTTAGGCTCTGACCACCTCCCGATCATTATCACCACCAAAACCAGACTCACCCCAGCTAGCCACAAACACACATACACCAATTATAAAAGAGCTAACTGGGAAGCATTCACAAATGAGACAGAACAACACTTCACAACTCTAAACAGTACACCTATCACTAACATCAACAATGCTGTACACATACTCAATAAAACTATCCAATACGCTGACAAGAAACACATTCCAAGAGGTAACAGAAAAAGACACAACCCCAACTTCACACCAGAAATTTTCAAAACCTCATCAGACAACGCGACATACTGAAACACTCCCCAGCACCCCACACACAAGACATCACACAACAAATCCAAGCACTCAACACCCAAACTAACAACAAAATACAAGAACAACAAAAACTAAATTGGAATAACTTCCTACAAACACTTGATCACAAAACAAACCCCAAAAAACTCTACAAGACACTAAACAGCATCACACTTTCCAACAGCAACACAACACAATTACATGCTGCAATCACAACAACAGACTCTACTCCTTCATGTAAACAACAAGCAAACACTCTCATCAATCACTTCTCACATGTCAGCCACCTAAAACCTCACAAAGACGACCGACGTGTCATCCGACGTAAGAGACAATTCCCCACAGACCCTGACTATACACCCTTCACCAATCACCAGGCAAAGCATATCATCAACAATCTCAAGCACTCACCCGCTTGTGGCCTAGACAACATAAGCAACATACACCTCAGACACCTGGGACCACAAGGCATACAAGCACTCACTAACATATCAAACTACAGTTATTCACACAACACAATACCAGACATTTGGAAGCATGGTATCACCACATTCCCCAAACCCAACAAAGACCCCACGCTACCCTCCTCGCACCGCCCCATCACACTCCTTTGCTCCCCCTCCAAAGTCATGGAACGCCTAGTATTACAACTAATTACACCCGACCTACCCCTAGCTCCAACACAACATGGCTTTAGGCCACTGCACTCCACAAACACTCTTCTCACAGACCTTACACAAAGAGCTTTTGACGGCATCAACTCAGCTAGACCACCACACAGATCACTATTAGCCACACTCGACATTAGTAAAGCCTTCGATGCCATCCCCCGCCACAACCTAACAAACAAAATCTACAACACAAACATGCACAACAACACAAAAAGGTGGCTGGCCAACTTCCTAGCAGGCAGATGTGCACACGTATCTTTTGCCGGTCAGTCATCTAAAATCAGAAACTTTCCAAACGGAGTCCCACAAGGATCCGTCCTATCGCCCGCACTCTTCAATCTGTACATGCACGATATAACTACACCCAATACGCCCCAAATAAACTTAGCCTCCTATGCAGATGACATAACACACACATGCACACACCATGACCCAAAAAGAGCAACAGATCTCCTTCAACCCTATCTCAACACACTACATGGCTGGTGCACTACAAACAGACTTAATCTAGCCCCAGCCAAATCCACCGCAACCCTGCTCACAAGCTGGACAGGAAAACACGAATACATCCCTCAACTCACCATAAACAACACACCCCTAACACATACACACACACCCAAAATCCTAGGAGTAACATATGATACTCATATGACATTCAAACAGCACACCACAAACATTAAAAAGAAACTGACACCCAGACTTAACGCCCTCAGGTCACTAACTTGCTCACACAATATTTGGACACAACAAAGAAACTACCACCACATTATATAAACAATACATAAGATCAGTGATGGAATACGCAAGCCCAGCCTGGGCTTCTAACCTAGCTGAAACACATCATAAGACCTTACAGACTATTCAAAACAAAGCCCTGAAGATCATTACAGGCTGCACAGCTACTGCACCCACAGATCACCTACATCAAGAAACCAAAATCCTCAAAGTCAAAGACCATCTGGACATGAGAGGCACTCAATTCCTGGCAGCAGCCTCCACGAACCAAGACCACCCACTAAATTACATGGCAACACACCCACAGACACCAAGAAATATCAAAACAACACCCAGCACACAGTATCACACACAATTACTGTCCTCTCTCCCTCCCTGCCCACCCCGAACCAACTTCCAGAAGCACATCCATACTCATATCTCTCGCCAATCCATCCACTCACAGACAACACGCAGCTGCAAGCACGACCTCCCGAAATCCATCCTTCCGAATCCTCCCTTCCTCGTGAGGACAGAGTCCACCTGGCCAGGCTGAGATGCGGACACCATCCAGCTCTCCTGAGCTATCAGAAGAGACTGGATGACTCCGTTGTCGACGCCTGCCCGGGATGTAACACAGCACCCCATACCATTAAACACATCATAGAAGACTGCATTTCACACAACCACTTACGCCAACAACACAATCTACACTCAATGAGAGCTCTGTGGGAAAGCCCGATCGTGGTCATGGCCTTCCTCAGGGACTCGGGGCTGTTCGGCCAGGCAGCCTAGGGAACAACAACAACAACAACAACTCGTACAGGATTAATAGCTTTAACCAAAATGGTCACACTCCTTAATGGTGTAAGTGACCATAGCCAAAATGGCTACACTATATTCCTTCTGTACTTTCTCCATGCCCGATAAGATACATGATATTTTGATATATGTGGCACAGCCCTTTTATCCAACACAATACCCTGCGTGCAACCCCGCTCGAACCCCGCACAACGTTGCTTGCAACTTTAATTATTATTATTATTATTATTATTATTATTGTTATAGTTAATTTTATTATTTTGTACTAGTAGAGTTGTTACCCTGTACGCATGTTTGTATGTCTGTTTTTGCTAGTTCCTACCGATGTATTTGACCCATATATAGGCTCCGCCTCCCCTCCCCCCATGCTTCTGCCCCCTCCCTGTCCTGCCTCCTTCCTCCCTCCCAACCCCCACCTCCCACTCCTCCCCCGCCACCTGTCTGGACGGATATTTAAGACCTTCTATGTACCAGCGTTTATTAGTGACCTGATGAAGCTATCTGCCAAATGTTGACAATAAAGTGCTCTTCCTTAGATGGTGTTTTTTATCCATTCTGTCTACTTTTCAAGTACCACTCAACACTAATAGTAGTAGTGCTGATGATAGTAATGGTGATAGTGACTAATAGTGATGATGGTGACCCATCGCAGAGTTGGGTATGCTGTTTTGATTTTGGGCAAAACGGCATGTCTACTTTATTAATATTAGGCCTATATACAGGAAAAAAACAAATACATACAATATAGTTAAAACCTATGGATTTTGATACAGTTTTCTGAGCAATAGAGACTTCAAGTTATTTTTAAAAATACTTTATATTAGTTACATTCCTTATGTGTTCTGGGATGTTTTCCACTGAAGTAGACCTTCACAATCTACAGATTTACATCCTACTTGTGTGTTCTTCCTTGGTATATAAATTTTGTTTTGGCTTGTGTCCCTAGTATGTATATCATTCACATTGGACACTTTAATTAACCACGTAGGAAATAATCCGTTGATAACTTTTTACATACAAATATTTATATAATAAATTATAGTGCTTTCTGCCTTGAGCCAGTTTAATTTGTTTAAAAATGGGGTTGTTAAGTTACTCTTTTTACCATAACCCAGTGATACTTTTCATGCAAAGTTTTGAAGTTTTTGGATTTTCGCTATATTAGTTTTAATTCCCATCCCCCATACAATAGAGCAGTAGAATAGTTTGTTTATTACTAAAGATTGAACGATTAGTGTCTTTGTGTATTTTTCTAGGCTTGTACTTATTTTAAGAAGATATTTAAGGATTCCAATTAGTTTCTTTTATATACTTCATCTGTATGCACACTGAAGGTCATTGTGGAGTCCATAATACCCCTAAGTTCTTCACAGAGCTAGACGGAATTATATGATTATCACCAAACTTGATTATCGTATTATTGGGGATTTTTGATAGGAGACTTGGTGTAGATATGAACATGAATTTAGTTTTACTGGTGTTGATCATTAAACCGTTAGTCAGAGGATTGATTGGGCCAGTCTTCACGCTTTGAATTCCCATATATAATTCCTAAACTATATACAATCGTCTAAAGATAGCCATCATACAGTATACTTCTAAAGCGTGTCATGATCCTCAAGGGGTTAGACGGGTATAGATGAGGTGACTTATAAATACCCCCCAAAACCCTCCCCCCCCCTCCCATATCACCCCCTCCCCACTTCCGATTGATGCCCTTCCAAAGTTGACCACCGTTCTATACAATTTCGGCCACTTGGGTTTTGCATAGACGCCATTGTGTAGACCTCGCCTTGCATCCCGGTGATGTAATTGGGTGAAGGTTACCAAATCAAGTCCACTAGATAGTAAATAAATTTCGAAAATCGCTTGAATAATGCCATAATCTCTAAAATGGCTCAACTCTCCAAAATATCGCAATAATTCACGCCGGTAGATGTAAACATTTGCCTCTAGATCGAAGTAAATACGTCCAGATCTAGCAGAAAAGTATATATATTGGCAACAGTGAATTGGGTTTCCTGTAATACATAAGTCATGAACCCCTTCAGCACCATGACGTCAGGTTACCCTGTGTTCTGGCTTGAATTAGACGATTTAATGCAGCTTAAGTAAGATCGGATTTAAAATGGTTTATCGAAATTGTATTTACTTCTTTGAGTCGTGGAGGGAGATCATAAGCCAACGAAAATCGTCTAACAGTTGCCAGAATATAATCTACCAGTGTATCTATCAGACATAACTACCAGTGAGTCTACCAGTCTTCAATCAACCAAGTACCTATTTGCCTATTTACATACCAAGAAACACCCTATTTCAGGTCAGGTGAAGGTATTGAGGGATAAACCTTTACAACGGCACCTCGTTGCTACTTTCTACTTTTTCTATTGTTTGAAGAGTGTGGAGAGGGGAGAAGGGGTGTTGGAGACAGAGGAAGCTGTTTGAGTGGCTGTTATGTGTATTAATAGTCTGTTTAAGTCGTCGAGGTGTTCCCCGACGGGGTGCGAGCATGTGAAACACGCTAGGATGTACCCACTAAATGTCCGAACCTGTAACGCCACTTGCAATAGACGGAAAAGTTAAGCACCAAGTAGTATTAGGGAGAGAGAAGGAAAGGGTCACGGGTCGGCAATGTGTGTCGCCTGTTGTTGTTGTTTTTGTTGTTGCTGTTTTGGGAGTTGGGTTGGTTGTTGACCTGGATTGTTAGTGTAAGGGGATATTTTATGTATTTGTTTATTTATTTATATATCTATATTTATTTATTTATTTACTTATTTATTAATTCATTTTATATATATTTTAGTTTCCTATCTAGACCTCCATCAAGCTTTAACCCGGGAGCTGCGGGGAGACTCTTAAGAGTTCCCCCGGCGCACTGCGGGAAGATTCTTAAGAGTCAGAGAAAATAAAAATCAACTTTTGACATCGAAAAAAAAAAAAAAATTTATATTTTTTTTTTTTTTTTTTTTTATTTTTTTTTGGCCCCTGGGCCATGCAAAATCTCAGTCCTCTACCTCCCCTCCTTCCCCACTTTCCTCCTCTCCTTCAGTTATCACCTATTTTCCCTGTTATTCCCTTATTCTGAGGTATATTTTCGTGCTAACATTAGAAATCCGATTGGAGGGTGTGGTCATCACTGATAGCAAGCGAGTGCAAGAGAGAGAGAGAGAGTATCGATCGACTGTGTCTCAGTGGCCTTGGGGGAAATTGGCGGGAAAGCAGATTGCCTCACCCATACATTATACAACTCGCGGGCTATATCTCCGATTTTGACCATCCAAACGCTGTTTTCACTCGTTTTATTGTTGTTTCAGGTTAATACCTTTATAATCAACCCATAATAGGCGCATATGGATAAATATTAATGCTATTAATGGCACAATGAATATTTTAGTGACGGAAACACCTCAAATACGTCAGCACAGGGGGACGTTTCCAATTACCCCCATGCGCACTTCAGAGGTTAAGAAATACCTCAAAGACCCCGGCAACATCCCTCGCCAGGAATCGATCGAAACCCAATTTGCGAGAAAGGTCGCAAAACTATTGTTTTTTATTTGCTATGTGCATGAAGAGAGACATACGGCAAAGCTGCATGCAAGAAGTGTCTCCCCAAAAGTTGAAAGAGTGAGAGAGCCGAATTTAAGGTACATTGGAGTCAGAATGTCTGGATACATGGAGCTTGAAGCAGTTTAAGTCATAGGATGAGGGAAAGACAGATTGAGGGAGAAAGTTCCAACACTTTCTTGTTGAGTAGAAGCAAGACTGGGAATATCACTCCACTCTTGGGGTAGAGAGCTGGACAGAATAGGGGTGGGAGTGTGTTTAAAGGTGTGTGCCCCTCACTCCTTTAAATAAGGTGGTATACACTGAGAAAGCTCTAAAGAACACTGATTATTGTAATAGCGGTAGAAGAGTGAGAGATATGCAACATTGTGGTATGTAGAGTGAGATTATATGGAGTTAGTAAGAGGAAGTGAATTAATGACTCAAAATGCTTTTTACTCCACCTGTTTGAGATGTGCGGTATGGGGGGAACCTCCCCACACATGTGAACAATGCTCCATACATGGTCGCACTGTCCCCCTATACAGAGCAAGAAGCTGTGCAGGGGTGAAAAACCAAAGGAGACAATTGAACACACCTAACTTCTGGGAAGCTGATTTAGAAAGAGTGGTAATAATAATTATGATCTTTCTAAGAAATGTCAGTAGAAAAAAGAAACACCAGGAATACTGAGAGAAGATGAAGGGTTGATTTGTGTATTGTGGAAGAATAAGGGATAGTTGTGTGGAAGATGGTGAAGGGTAGGTAGATGGAGAAATTGGGTTTTGGAAGCATTGAAAGTACCAAGATTTTCTCTGCCCCAATCATAAATAGTTGACAGATCAGAAGAAAGGCGTGCTATGGCCTCATTGTGTGAGTTTTAGAGTGATTGCATGGTGGGTCGTGGGAAATTAGTTGCATAGTATAAGGTAGAGTCATGTGGATAGGATTAGAGGTACAGTACAACTGGGAAGACCATTGATACCATTGGGGTGGTGAACATTAAAATCACCTAATATGGAGATTTCAGAGAAAGAGGATGTGTTCCACTTTAGAATTTAGATGGTCAAAGAATTTAGGAAAGTCAGTAGAGTTAGGGGATAATTAAACAGCATAGAAATATTTAGTGTGAGAATGTTAGGAAAGTTTGAGCCATAAAGTTGAAAATTCAAGAGTGAAAGTCGGGAATATGCGAGCAAGTCAGTTAGTTGTGCACTTACACACAACATCCATCTTGGCTTGGAAATTAGGATAGAGAAAGTAGGAGGATACAGATCAGCAGCTGCTGCTAGTTGCTTCAGACACCTGAGTCTCAGTGAGGAAAAGAAGATCAGGTTTGTTGGAGGAGAGGTAGTATTCGACAGAGGGAAGGACGTAAATGTTACACAAATTGATAGTAAGATTGACAGGCCGTGGTCCAGAGTACTTTGATGTTTTGTCAGGCAAAGGACGATTGATTTTGGGGGTATTTATGCCCCCCACCCCCCCATGGGGGCTTCAAGACAGATCTATTTGTCACCATGCTAGATCCAGCCTGTTCAACCGTTTTTACGACCAACACTGCCGCAGATTTGGAATGTTGAATGCCACCAAAGGAACAGGGCTCAGCGAAAATACTCAAAAGACAAGCCAAGGTCGAATGCTGACAGGAAAGCCCCCCCCCCCCCACTACCGCCTCCATGATGCCAAGCTACCACCTACCTACCAAGAAAACCACCTCCTGTGCCAAACCACAGAGACCACACACACCTGCCTCCATCACCATAGTGGCCCCAACAAATACATCACAGAAAACTCGACCAGATCAGCCCAAAGAAAATGACGCCCTCACTCTACTAACATCATGGCTGACTAAAATGAAACCTAAGTGGATCCCCAAAGACGCCTTCTACCACTTGCATCGGATAGGCGATCAACTCTACTCCGATTCAGACCACATAGCTTTCGACCCTCACACAGCCCAAGACATTTTCCTAATCATCCACGAGGGAAATGGAATCCACCTGGGACAAAGCAAAATGTTGCAGGTATTCCAGCAAGTGTATTGGATTACCAGCCCTTCCACCATAGCCAAGAGAGTCGCTGAAGCCTGCAGGCCCTGCGGCATAGGCAAGGACAGAACTAGAACCCCAGGACCAACAGGCAAACAAACCGCCATCCAGCCATAACAGAGCCCTTACGCCGTGGACGACCAAGTTATGGTGGCCAAACTACCCATCTCCAGCAAGCTGGGCCCCAGGTACGTCGGACTTTACAAAGACACCAAGGTCCCCAACCCGTATCAGATTATCGTGAATTTTCACGGCGAATCCCGGGTTTACCGGAATCGCCATGTGAGAATTCACCGTCCTCTGACTATGGATGATGACAAGATCACACCCCCTGAGACGCCTACAACAACCACCACACCACAGCTCGACTTACCTCACCATCGCTTCTCCGTGAGTTCCATATCGCCACACCTTCTCCCTCATCGTTTGATCATTCTAGACCACCTACTTCACCACCCCTATCACCCTCGTTTTCACCCCCTTCAACTCAACCTCCTTCCATTCAACCACATCAACGCCCCTCCACTCACTCTTTTCCTAGACGCCTTCCGCATTTTTCAGCTCCCACTTGCCGTAAATATTCTTTTCGCCCTCGCTTCCAACTCACCTGTCGAGCCCTAAGCCGACGCCCTTTGAACACCCCACCCTCTAGATCAAAACGCCCTCATCCCTCCTCTAACCGCAGACCCCCTCCCTCATCATCCTCGCCAGCCACTTCGTCAGAACCTCCTCGCACCTCACAATCCTCACCTACCACCCCTTCTCTCACTCGCAGGAAATCCTTGCTTCCACCGCACGTTCTTCTTCCACACCCTCTACCTCTTTTCCCCTTCTTCCCCGCCCTTTGCTATCCCGTCGCCTCGCCCCACAACTCCGCCCCTATCCATCTAGCATGTCGCCCAACCCGCCAAAATCATCCATCTCCGACCCCATCACCCTTTCACCCTCTCCTTCTACAACCCCCCCTCCCCACCCTATACCCACCCCTCCTACCCCCCAGTTACCTCGAATTCCTTCCACACCTGCTTTGCCCTCTTCTTCCTTTCACCCCTCACCTGTTCACACTAGATCGGGACGCCTTTTAAAAAACCCTACTCGTTTCTCTCCAAATTCTACATTATCTTCAAGCTCTCCACCTGCTCCTATACTTGCTCATACTTTAAAATCATCTCATGCACTCCTAAGAGCACCAGCCCTCAGAATAGTGAGTGCAACCAGCACAACACCTCCTCGAGACGCCCCACCAATCTTCCGCAACATGATGTCTCCCATTAAGGCTCCACTACCTGAATCCAACTCCGGCGACAACACTGGACTCCCTTCCATCAAAAAGCTGAAATGGGGAATGGAATCCGGCCCCCTGTTCACCATCAGATTTCAGGATGAGCTGGAAACAAGCCTTGAATATTCCCACACCACCTCTTATCTCAACATCTACGCGAACACCTCTCGACCTGCAGGCGCCCGCTCCCAAGCTTGGTGGGCGATTCTAGAAGGGCGCCACACGTTTACCCGTCTGATGCTTTGAAATCCAGCCATGAGGCCATGGCTACTACCCCAGAGAGGAGAGTGAGATGGGGGATAAAAGGATGATGGGAGAAAGAAGCACCAAAACAAAAATAACTCCTGTCACCGCGCCGCCAAGGCAAAAGAACACAAGAAACTCCTCGACACTATGTCACGCCCGGGTCGCCAGCATCACCTCGCCACTTCCCCCGACCCCAGAAAAGGACATAACAGTGAGATTATCAACTGACACCATATTGGGAAATAAGAGAGGTTCAACACTAACTTCAGGGAAAAGAAATCCTGCTTAAAACCCAAACCACCACACGCCCATCTTGCCCGGAGACGCACCACCGCCGTGGCGCAAATTCTGAGAAGGGCTACCGCCATCGACATAGACCTTCCTCTAAGCACAACTGCCCTTCTAACACCGAGATGCGCAACTGGAAGGAACAACGAAACTGGCAAGACCTCTCCAGCCAAAACCATCATCAGCACAGTTGGAACGATACTCTAGATCACACAGGTAGACTATATATCTGGAAGACTTGGGATAATATCCGGGAAAAGTGCCTTAACACCTTATTGGCGGGCTAGGCGGTCTATTTATATGTACCGCCCAGCGGGGTGTTTTTAGCCAAAATAGGGCTGTTTACGTGACAATTTTTATGCCTAAATAAGACCCAGAGCGTAAAACAAGCATCTATCCCTGAAAGGGCATAAACAGAGCTTTCCAATGACACCACAACGATCCTTGTATGACCGCTAGTTTTCTTGCAACAACCGCGCAACACAAGTGCAAAAACCATGTAATTCGGTACTTTCCCCATACATTTCACTATGTAGCGAGTGTGAGAGGGTGGAGGAGGGTGGGATTCATGTCAGTAGGCCCGCCGCGGTAGTCTGGAGCAGTCATACGCTCGCTACTCTCCTGCCACCACTTGTCTCTCTCTCTCAGCAACATTACGTGCTGAAATTGCCACACGACTTATGGTGTGAGCCGCCACATAGTCCAAATTTATTTAACTCGACTTATGTTGTGGGCCGCCAGTAAAGGGTTAAGGGAGTAAGACACTGGTGTAACTACTCGACACATTTTCTCTAAGATATCAAGGATTTACCATATCCTTGTTGGGCCACACTGGTGCAACCCAACATCGAGCACTTTGCCTTGATATAGGAGAGTTGAGTGAGAGCACAGTGAGAGCACACGGGTCCGTTGAGCTCCTCAAAAGAGGGGATTTTCGGAGGGGTATCGTGGGGCTGAGTGACCCATATACGTATCAGAAGATCGGCGATGATACGGTGTTTCGGCACATAGTAAACAGAACTGGTTTCTTGTTTAAACATCGCCCACAAAGCATATTTAGTTTAATCTTGAGAGTGTTATTACCAGTATCAGTGAGGGGACAAGGAGCCGTCAGGTACTAGCCCAGCCCTGCCCAGGCACCATAAACCTCCAGCAGTGATCACAAGGTGAGTGAGGTGACCGTTTATAGGGCAGGCAGTTTCACCCTTATGGTTCCCCACCATAGGCCTCATCTTCCATCTACCCCAAGGACCTGACCCTCGGTCCTTCAACTTCTCAAACAATTCTAACCTTTATGAAGTATTTGCTATAAGGTCCATTTTCATTTCCCTCTCTCTAACCATTTAGGAAATACTTGCTACAAGGTCCATTTTCATTTATCTCTCTCTCTCTCTCTCTCTCTCTCTCTTTATCCTTAACATCTTTCCATCCACTTTCAATCACCGCACTTAACCGCCTCATTGCTATTATTTTTTTGGTTATCTATAACTTCAGATCGCTTTTTATCATTTTAGGCCTCTCCAGCTCGCTTTCTTTCTCCCTCGCCCCCGCCCCTGCTCTCTCTCTCTCTCTCTCTCTCTTAACATTTTGTACAATTTAATAATTTTTCCATAACTGCTGCCCTAGATCCGGTTACCCACTCAGATCCTGGCTCTCGCTCACTCTCTGGCTCTCTCCCTATCTTGATGTTGACAGCATTATTAATATCCTAAGCATCTATTAATACTCAACATCAGGGTGGCGTCGCCAGTGTAAGTAATCATAGGATATAATTGGCGTGCTTCCTTTCAATCAGTTAGATCTTTTAGTTGTACCGGTGCCCAATGCCGAGGATTTATACATTTAACCACTTAGCTTTAGGAGAAGCAGGCCAATTGACCATCAGAAAGGTTGACTATGATATGTGATGTTTTTTTTTTTTTTTTTTTTTTTTTTTTTTTTTTTTTTTACATATCCCATCAGAAAGGTTGACTATGATAAGTGAATTGTTATGCATCAAGCCAATTATACATTAATAACAACAGCAATAATCTAGATATGTGCCAGGAGAGATTTCCCGGGGTTTCTGAAACAAGGGAGACATGGTAGAGATGGAAGCACCACGGGAAGATCAAGAGGACGGCTTGGTAGAGGCAGAGGAACGGATAATCTTGGAAGACTATGGCCTAGCAGATACTAAGTGTCTTAAGTGCGGAACAACCAATGCAAGAAAGAATTCGCGAAAATGTTCCGGCTGTCTTAGATCTATTCATTTATCTTGTGCTAAGCTGACAAAGAAAACATCAGGAGAACAACCAAACTGGAAATGTCTCGCATGCCCAGGGCCCACTGCAGAGCCAACCGGGGCAACACCGGCAACACCGGTCGCCGACTTGACCCAACTGGTGACCAAATGGAAAGCGCGGATCCAGGTCCTTGCCCGGGTACCTAAAGGAGCCAGAATCCAAGTGGCGGAGGCCCTTACAACCATCATAAAGCAGGCCCTACAGCTCAAGACACCCCTCGCATGGGCACGGCTCCTGGGTTTCTCCTATGGGGCCCTCCGAAAACCACCCAGAACCAACATACAAGACCATCTTCAGGTTTCACTAGCCACCAGAGTGAAACGTCAAGTAGCACAGTATATGGATGGAAACAAACTGGTGGAACCCCCCGAACAGCAACCAAACAGGGCCCAGAAGCACCAGGACAAGGAAGAGGAAGAGGCTGAACAGCTACGTAAGAGGGTCGCGGCGAAGCTGGCGGATAGTGACATCAAAGGGGCCGTCAGACTGTTGTCCTCTTCGGAAGGTTTTGCTGGTCAAGGCACTGAAGTTGTTGAAGCCCTACAAGAAAAGCACCCACCTACACCTAGGGACCTAAACCTCCCCCCTGCCCCAAATGACCAGATGCGCCAACCTTTAGTTGTCACGAAGGAGCAGGTGGTCGCCGCAGTGACTTCATTCCCAGCAGGCTCAGCCGCGGGCCCAGATGGTATCCGACCCGCCCACCTCAAAGGCCTCTTGGGTCAGGGATCAGGAGCTGCTGGGGAGGCACTCTTGGAAACCCTCACCAAATTCATCAACATGGTTTTAAGAGGGGAAGTACCCGACTGTGCCACACCCCTATTTTTTGGGGCAAAAAAAGATGGCGGTGTGCGCCCAATAGCAGTAGGGAACACCTTCCGCCGCCTTGCCACAAAGGTGGGTTTGAAACCACTCTCGAATGGCCTAGGTCAACACTTAAGACCAGTTCAACTAGGTTTCGGAACTCCAGGGGGGTGTGAAGCTGCTGTACACACAACCCGCACCTACCTCAGCCAAGCCCAAGAAAAACGAGTGCTTCTAAAGATTGACATGCGGAACGCATTCAACAGCATTCGCAGGGATGTCTTCCTCCGTGCAGCTCAAGAACATATCCCCACTCTGTACCCCCTACTTTGGCAGGCTTATTCCAAACCTTCAATCCTGATTTTTGGCGAGACGGTAATCCCATCAGAGACCGGGTTACAGCAGAGAGATCCAGGTGGTCCTGCTCTTTTCTCAATAGGGGTGGATGCAGCAGCTAACAAAGTAAGGTCAGAGCTGAATGTATGGTACCTGGACGATGCAACCTTGGGTGGGTCAGTAGAGAACGTTCTAACTGACCTAAATAACATCATAACTGACCTCGGCCAGGCCGGGCTAGTGATAAATGACACCAAATGTGAACTTGTTCTCCTCAACCACACACGTGAACAAGGAGAAGAGACTCAGGCCCTGTTCCGAAACATATTGCCAGATGTAAAGATCCTTCAGGAGCACCAGCAAACCCTATTAGGTTCCCCACTAACTCTGGCAGCAATCCCACCAGCACTTCAAGTTAAAAAGGAGGAGCTTCAACGTCTCGTGAGTCGCCTGATACACATCGATGCCCACTCAGCTCTGGCCCTGCTCAAGAACTGTTTCTCCATCCCAAAACTCCAATACCTCCTGCGCACATCGATGACTTACACGAACAACGGCGGCCTCCAAGAATTAGACAGCATAATCCGAGATGCAGTGACCAGCATCACCAACGTGGAATTTAAAGAACGGGCCTGGACACAAGCCACCCTTCCTGTCCGCCTCGGGGGCTTGGGCATACGGAGAGCCTCGGATATTGCCTCCCCAGCCTTTATCTCTTCCCTCATCGCGACCAACGACCTCGTATTGTCCATCCTTTATTCTAAACCCGGAATGACACTTAACGGGGACGTAACAGCAGCGATTAACACCTGGAAGGGAAGTACAGGAGTAGAGGAGGAGCCTCAGGGTACCTCCAGGAGCAAGCAGAAAGCGTGGGATACCATCTCGGCGAAGAAAACTCAAGAAAATCTCCTAACCAATGCAGACCAGGTTGCAAAAGCACGCCTCCAGGCAGCCGCCCGTTCGGAGAGTGGCTTGTGGTTACACGCCATCCCCATCCCACCTCTTGGAACTCACTTGGATGCTGAAGCGCTCCGGGTTGCCATCGCGCTCAGAGTGAGTGCGGCAGTTTGTCACCCACACACTTGCAAGTGTGATGGGAGGATGGATGCTCAAGGTCACCATGCCTTGTCATGTAATTACAACGCAGGCCGCCTGCCAAGACACTCTGCACTAAATGATGTCATAAAACGGGCCCTGCAGAGTGCTAACTGTGCATCAATCCTCGAACCACATGGACTTCACAGAGAAGACGGCAAATGGCCAGATGGGATGACCACTTACCCTTACAAGAATGGCCGGTGCCTCGTGTGGGATGCCACATGTGTTGACACTTTCTCCACAACCAACGCCGCCAGAAACGCCGACGAAGCAGGTGAAGCCGCCCGGATAGCAGAAAATAAAAAGCGAGAAAAATATCAAGCCATCGCCAGAATTCATCAGTTCGAGCCCCTGGCATTCGAAACTTCAGGAGTCTTCGGCCCTACCACCCTTAAGATGGTGAATGAAATAGGCCGTAAAATCAGAGAAGTTTCAGGAGAACCCCGGGAAACCCTCTGGCTCAAGCAAAGACTAGGGATGGCTATCCTCCGGGGCAATGCCACCAGCGTCATGAGCTCAGTTCGACAGGACTGGGTCATGCCACTGCGTGAGGCCCCGGCAGGAGTGGTGTATCCGTAGTCTTTCCACAGTAGGGTAAAACAAAACATAAACTATATTTGTATGTAACATGTGTGATGCACATTAATAAAAGGGGATGTGTCGGATGGTTGAAAGCCACAGTTGCTCGCGCGTTTGGGGCTAGCAACACGTATTATGAAAAACATGCATCCTCCTTCATTCACTGTCCCCCCCTTCACTCACTCAACCCCACAATTTGCCGGAGGATAACAGGTTTTTCACAATACGTAGACGGAGGTCTTTTAAAAAAAAAAAAAAAAGGTATTACTATAACTCGAGTATGCAGCACTGGCCACGCACTTTGGTTGTAGGAAACCTACCCCCTCAGTAAGACTTGGTTGGAAGAGCGTAAGACACTGGTGAAACGGCTTCCCTCTAAGTCAGGACTTTAGTAGTGGAGGGAGTAGGACACTGGTGAAACAACTCCCTACCTAGTCCTTACTATACAAGAGCGCAAGACACTGGTGAAACGGCTCCTTACTTTAATCCCATGATACGACAGTGTAAGAAACTGGTGAAACAGCTTGTTTTCATTTAAGACCCTAACATCTACACCCTACAGTCTTCAGAAGATCTACAAGGAAGTCTTCCCCTACCTTCTGTTACCATCACACGACAGGACCACCCCCACAGACCAGGACGTCGTAGGGAATACCAGGCAGCCACATCTTCAGAGATAATCAGAACCTACCTATATCTTCCCCTTGAGACACCTACTGTATACAATCCTCGATCGTGTGGCTATATATGTAACCTATCCCTGTCTTATGTAACATTGCACCTCTACCTATATGATTTGTGTGATTAAGAATAATCCATGTTTGTACTCTGTGTTATATTATCCTCTATTACCTTCATGCTTGTGTTCGTGTGTTCTCATATTCTCCAGTCGAGTAAGAACCTACTTACAACCCCAGCAAAAACCTGGTATAACATAATTATATAATGCGTTAGTAGCATAGTAATTGTAACTAGTTGATTTGAAGTGTTCTACTTTATATTTTTGTGATATGACCCAGCCAGGGCTTGAATCTAGGTTAGTATTCTAGCACTACAACACCTTAACCACTAAGCCACCGAGGAGCTTAAAAGTAGTGGCTTCATTTGGAATCAAATTCCATCCACCACCACTCGCTCCGACTCGTGGTCTAGTAGCTTGATGCCATACACGTATTCACCTCACACAAACACTAGCAGCAAGTACTAAAGAAGGATACTTGTAATCTGCAGCACATTTAAGGCCTCTCTGAATAAACAAGTATTTCTCAGATCTCTGATATTGTCACATTCTTATGGATTCTCTTCAATAATAATGTAATCTGAGTTTATTAACAGGGATCGACATTTCTTCAATTTATCTGTAATGGGGCAATTTCCATTAAGTGAATATGCATGTGCTATTATTTGTGAGTATTGGCATCATATGTAATAATTATTTATGGATTTACAGCATTATTAGATCCACCTTCATGCCAGAGAGTATGCAGCTGAGACATCATATCATAAATACGCAACCATTCCCACTGTATGGCAACTTGGCCAATCACGCAGGAACAGCTAGGTGGAAAGTTCACCTAAATTAATAGGTCAAAATAGATTAAGTAAATAACACGAATTCCAATTGCATCACATACTCCATACAGTGTGACTAAACAAATAATAAAACAATAACAATATATAAAAACATACAGGTATCACCAACTTTCATGTCTATTTCTTAAATGGCCACCCCTTCGGGAATCACGGCGTCAGGCAATAGATAGATAAATAGAATTGTGACCGAAAGGCACACTACAACATTTTACTATTACCACATATTTTATGAATCTGCCATAATATCTTGTAAGCTTCATCAATTCCGAAGGCAAATACCTCCATTTCTTTCCTGTAAGCTATATGACACCCTTTCATCATCTACATCCTGATGAAAGTGGTCCACTCCACCCATACATTTATTGTATTTGGTTACCAAATGTGGACAGTCAACTTTTGTTTTTCTCTTCTTATTTACAGTTGCTACTCTGGCAATTTTTGTAACAGGCTGGCGTCCATGACAGTTAGATGCAAATGTCACAATATCACTGTCACGCCATCTAACAAGAGTCCAATATTTGTAGCCTCTCATCAAGAGTCAAACTGAAGCAAAGGAAAAAAGAAAACTATATATAATATAAATATCAGTTCAATCATCATATCCACAAATATATCATTAATAATAGACTGTATTTGTTACTTTAACCATTTAGACATCAAGGATATAAATACTGTATGCTGTATAATTCTCTATCATCATCTGATATTGCTTGACACTGGTACCAGAATAGTAGCGCCAGTGTCCAATGTCACCTGCAGGTGACAGGCTATATCAATTATATAATAGCACCAGTTCTCAAATTGTTATATGGATATATTGATATTGCTTAGCAATTCCTTAGGTTGTTCAACACAGACATTGAATCCATTTACTGTACTTATCTCTTTACTCTTTTGGGAGACAATATGAATTGGGTACTTGCGAATTTGTTGAAAACTCTTCACCACACCCTACTCATTCTCTTGCCATAGTTCAACAAATAAGCAATGGGCCCATGTTATTATATCAGCGAAAACTGACATGATTGAGGTCCATAGGTAACTGAAATTTAAGGGCTAACTAATAAAACTTAAACATCTGTGTGCAAGCAGACTTCTGTCACCTACAGGTGACACTGAGCTCTCAATGATATTGATGCTCCGACCATTATTCATTGAGACACTAAACCTTTCTGGAACAATGATAGAGTGTGTCCGATTGTGCAGCCTACACCTAGCCACGAATTTGGCTAACTCTTTGGTCAATAATTAGTGATCATGGCTGCACAGAACATTCGGATACCATAATCTCTAGCCCACTCACATATTCATGGACGTCACTTATTTCTAATTATGGAAGTATATCTCCGGACATGAATTTATGAAGAAAATTGCCTATACGTCAACCACAAAACTATATACACTATTTATTGCAAAGCAAGTTCTATGCAAAAATCAATCCAGATAGTTATAATTGCACAAAGAAAAAACATAGGGGGTCCATGAATTCTTATGAGTGGGCTAGAGACTATGGCATCCGACTGTACATCTCGTTATTTATTTTATGTTTCAAGGACCTTCAAGTTCATAACAATTTTATATTTGCATGGTTTATCTATTCGTGTCGTAAGAGGCGACTAAAGAGGTTGGGTCGGTGTGTTTGCGACCACCCACCTGTGAAAAATACTTACAGCAATGATGAACGAACGAACAGCCATGCATGTGGACGGACCTAATGTTGACGAACCCCGACCTACCATGGACACTCTTAGAATAGTGACTTGGAATGTGAGAGGCATGAATGATGACACATAAGAGAGAGAGGTCCTGAAAGTGTTAGTGAATGTCAGGCTGGATGTATGTGGAATGACTGAGACCAAATTGAGAGGTATAGATGTGGGAGTGTGAAATGGGTGTGTGTGCTGGAGTGAGTGAGGGAACAGCGAGAGAAGGTGCGTGTTTGTTTGTAAATTGTAAGTAACAAATGGAAGGAGCGTGTAAAAGACTATGGGTGTGAGGGTTCAAGGATTGTGTGGGTGAGAATGAAAGTAGGAATACAAACATGGGTGGTTGTGTGTGTGTATGCTCCGACAAAGGATAAACCTGTAAGAGAGAAAGAGGAGTTCTGAGTGAATGTGGAGGCGTGCCTGGATAAGTTTGGCAGGAAAGAAAGAATATTTCTGATTGGGGATATGAATGGGAAGGTGGGTGATAAGAAAGTTAATGGAGTGGTGGGAGGGTGGGGTGTACCGTCAGAGGTGAATAGGAATGGTAGTGCACTTGTGGACGTATGTGTGGGGAAGAGGCTGTGGATAGCCAACACCTTCTTCCGACACAGAATGATACACAGGTACACATGGAAAGTGGTGTGGAGGAAGAAGGATAAGGATAAGACAGTGGTGGAACGAAAGGCACTGATTGATTATATATGTGTTGATGAACGAATTAATAAATCTTTGCTGGTGTATAGGGCTATTGGAGGGGTCTGTCTGACCATTATGTAGTAGTAACTAAAATTAGGATACAAAAGAAGTGGGTGAGGAGAGCTGGAGGGAGGCGAAAGGAAGGTGGAATTGCGAGGAGGGTAGAGAGGTTGCAGGAGGAGGAAATCAAGGAAGAGTTCAGGAGAGCAGTAGAAAGACGACTAGGTAGGTTTGACCTGGAAGGCATGGAAGAAGTGGAGGAGATGGTTTGACCTGGAAGGTATGGAAGAAGTGGAGGAGATGAGCAAAGTGTTTAAGGAAGGTATCTGTGCAGCATGTGAGGAGGTGTGATTAGTAAGACTAAGAGGGAGGGGAGTGAAGGGTACACCATGGTGGACAGAAGAGGTTAAAATAGCTGTGGAAGACAAGAAGAAAGCGTATAGAGAGTGGTTGGATAGTAGAGGGAATGAAGATTTGGAGAGACAGAAATGAGTGAGTTACTTGGAGAAAAAAAAAGAGTGGTGAAGAGAGTAGTGAAGGAAAGTAAGAGAAGAGTAGATGAGGAATATGGAAGGAATCTGAGTATAAAAATGAGGGAGTGTAAGAAACTGTTCTGGAAAGACATCAACATAGTTAGGGAAGGCAGCAAAGGAAACAGTAAGGGTGTGAAAGATAAGAATGGGCGAGTGCTAGCCGAGAAGCAAGCGATAGTCGAAAGATGGAGAGAGTACTTCAACGAATTGCTAAATGTAAGGAATGTAGCGCCAGCAAACATAGTTGGATGGGGTATGGGAGGGAGAAGAAGAGAAGTAGTGGAGGAGGAAGTGGGGATCAGGTCAGAAGTGTGTGAAGCCATGAGAAGAGTGAAGTTGAGGAAAGCACCAGGAACAGATGGAGTGTGTGGGGAAATGCTGATGTATGGTGGTGAGATAGTGATTGCATGGGTATGGAAAATATGCAATCTAGCATGGGAGAAGGGGAGTGCACCTTATGACTGGAAGACAAGCATAATAGTCCCCATATAAAAGGGTAAAGGGGAAAGAGGAGTGTGTGGTAACCACTGAGGAATATGTCTTCTAAGCATAGTAGGGAAGGTATACAGTAGGGTAGTGATTGAGAGAGTGAGAGCGAGAACGGAGAAATGGATAGGTGACGAGCAGGGTGGTTTTAGTAAGGGAAGAGGATGTGTAGATCAGATTTGTACCCTGAAATCTGTTGTGGAGAAATATCTGGAGAAGCAACAAAAGCTGTATATGTTGCCTTTATGGAATTGGAGAAGGCCTATGACAGAGTGGATAGAGAAGGTATGTGGAAAGTATTTAGAATATAAAGAGTAGATGGCAAGTTGTTGAAAGTAGTGAAGAGAATGTATGAGGGTGCAAAGGCGGCAGTACATGTGGAGAATGAGCAGAGCGAGTTCTTTGATCCGAATGTTGGGTTGAAACAGGGGTGTGTGATGTCCCTGTGGTTGTTTACTGTATATATGGATGGAGTCATGAAAGAAATACAAGGAAGAGCAGTGGATGTGGGTGTATCGCTGATAAGGGAGGGAAACGAGTGGAAGCTACCTGTACTGCTGCTTGCTGATGATACAGTTCTGATGAGCGATAATGAATGGGAGTTGCTGGGTCTGATAAATATGTTTGGAACAGTGTGCGAAAAACGGAATCTGAAGGTAAATGTGGGGAAGAGCAAGGTTATGGTCTTCGAAAGGGGCGAAGCCACAGAGTGTGAGGTGAAGTTGAACGGTCTGGATATGGAGATTGTCAGTATCTGGGCAGTGTGTTGAGTAAAGATGGGAGTATGGATGAAGAAGTGCGGGAGAGGGTGCAACAGGGAAAGAGGGTTGTATGGAACGCTGAAAGCATTAACAAGAAATAAGGTGGTCAGCATGGAAGTGAAGAAGTCCTTGCATGAGAGTGTGGTAATCCCGACACTGACTTACGGAAGCGAAGCATGGACGTTGGTGAAGAGACTCAGACCAAGAGTGAGAAGGGTGGAAATGAGTTACTTGAGAAATGCGTGCGGAGTTACATGGAGGGATAGACAGACGAATGAGGAAGTAAGAGGGAGGTGTGGTGTGGAGGTAGATGCGCTGGCAAGTGTGAAAAGGAATACCTTGAGATGGTTCGGCCATATGGAACGTATGGGAAGCGAGAGAATGACTAAGAGGGTGTACGGGAGCGAGGTGGAAGGATGGAGTGAAGAAGTATATGGATGAAGGAGGTTGGGAGGAGGGGCATCGACTGACTGGGAACAGAGATGCATGGAGGCATTTCGTTCGTGGCCACCCATTCGGGGATTACGGCGTCAGGCAATAGATAGATATATATAGATATGTGTAATTTTTGTTAAAATAGTACCTTGATTATTTGATTATATATTTTCAAGATGTAATCTCTGCACGTGCGCACTTGTGTATGTGTGTTTCCCTTTCTATTATCCCCTTGAACCTTGTGTGTGTGTGTGTGTTAAAGTATATGTGTAAGTGTGTGTGTGTATGTGTGTGTTTAATTGTAAGTGTGTGTGTGTATAAGTGTAAGTGTGTGTGTGTGTAAGTGTAAGTGTATGTGTGTGTGTGTATATAAGTGTAAGTGTGTGTGTCCTTGAACCTTTTGACCCTTTTAGTATCATCTTACCTATCTGTTATACCAGGTTTTTGCTGGGATTAATTGGATTAATTAGGTAGGCTCTTGCTTGACTGGAGAAGTTGAATTCACTTACCACACAAATAGCGGGTGGTAGGGTATTTTACACTGTGCCGCCCAGTGTTTTTTTTTAACCCTAAATAGGGTTGTTTCCGTGCTCATTTTGATGCATAAACAAGATCCAGAGCGTAAAACAAGTATCTATCTTGAAAGGGTGTAAACAGAGCTTTCCAATGACACCCGAACCATCCTTGTACGACCACTGGTTCTCTTGCAACGATCGTGCAACACGAGTGCAAAAAACCTAAAATAAGGTAATTTCCGTACATAATTCCCTGTGTAGCGAGTGAGAGATGGGGTAGGAAGGTGGAATACAGTTCAGTACGTCCACGGTGGTCGTGGGGAGCGGTCATAAGGTTACTACACTCGTCCCACCGCTCAGGTCTCTCTCTCAGCAACATTACGTGCTGAAAATGGCACTCGACAGCTGTCGTGCACCGCCACATAGTCCAAATTTATTTAACTCGACAGATGTCGTGCGCCGTTGGTTAAGGGTTAAACACATGCACAAAGGTAATATAGGATAAATATAACACAGCATACATTCATATATTGTATTAAGAGGCACACAGACATTGATTAGTAAGAGTAATAGATAAAGCATTATATATAAAGACGCACGAGCGAGGATCCTCAATAAGACACTGCCTGTTGATATTACTTGAGTACTCCCTTAAATAAGGTACGTCACTGGTACTTCTTTGAGATTACACAGTATAGATATACTGTATATATTAAATTGTTCACTTAAGTACTTCACTTATGTAAGGTATTTCAATAGTACTTCTCTGAGGTTACCTGTATTTTGAAATTAAGAGGATATTGAGTACTTTCCCTTGAATAAGGTTTATCACTAGTACAATCACGCTAAAAAGTGATGTCTCGGCACCAAGTATGTTTTGATCAATAATTGTTATCAGAAATGTCTAAGCTTCATTTCTTCCTATCGAGTGAAATATACAAACATGTTCCTACACTTACCCACCCTATTCAACATCTGACAGACATTAATACAGCACAGAGCAAGCCAAACATAATGATAGCTGGGACATGATTTATTAGCGCGACTGTACTTCTTGAGGTTAAATTGCGTATAAATAGATTAGGTTATTCACTTAAGTACTTCCTTTTAATAAGGTGCGTCACTAGTACTTCTTTGAGGTTATACTATGTATCATTAGTTATATTTATATCACTTAAGTACTTCTTTGAATAAGGTGTGTCACTAGTACTTCTTGGAGGTTACACTGGTTATTATATCATGTAGTCATCTGATGAGGGTCTTGGCCGTGGTGGTGGTCCTGACGTGGCTGGTGGACAGTGGATGGAACTCGAACTCTTGGGTGTTGGGTCTTAAAGGGGAGGTGTGGCAGAGTTGTCTTGCCACTGGACTGGTAATCCAATGGACCCGGGTTCGAATCCCAATATTTCAATGGGAAGATATTATTGGGATGGAATTTGTGCTGTACCTAGTTTCAGTGCATTACCACAGCACACCGAAATGCCAAAACAATACCCTCATTGTTCCCTGATTAAATAGCATTGTATGAATATTACCATATTCAAAATATGTTACAGGGGGGCAATGCCTAGTGAGTTAATTGCTCAATAGGTGGCGTTCTGAGAGTGAGGGTCCGAGTGTGGGGGGTAAGACCGTGAAGTGCAGAGGCGAAGCGGCTTCAGAGATGGAGTTGCTTCGAGCCGGGGTGCTTCGCATGTCTCACTCCCTAGACAGGAGCAAGACCTCACGGGCCTCACCGTGTCCAGCGGTGTAGTGTAAAGGCTCTCAGCCTATGCCCGAGAGGAAGTAGTTGGAATATAGAAGAACAAAATTGTATGTACAATATGTCAGTGCATCTGTACTATATCATCGAGTGAATGTAGAGAGAAGCTCTCTAACTGCTCTGACCGTTATAAGAGTTTTGATGCAGAACCTTCCAGTACTCTTGGGTGTTGGGTCTTAACGCTCAAAGAGCGGGTGGTGGAGTATATTTCACTGTGCCGCTCAGCGTTTTTTTTTTTACCATAAATGGGGTTGTTTCCGTGCTCTTTTTCATGCATAAACAAGAGCCAGAGTGTAATACAAGTATGTATCCCTGAAAGGGCATAAATTGAGCTTTCCAATGACACCCGAACCATCCTTCTACGATCACTGGTTGTCTTGCAACGATCGTGCAACCGATGGGCAAAATCGCCAAAATACGGTAATTTCTTTACATAATTACGTATGTAGCGAGGGAGTGAGGGTGGATGTAAGTGGAGTACATCTCAGTTGGTCCACGGCGGCCGTGGCGAGCGGTCATGAGGTAACCAATGCTCCTCCCGTCACTCGTCTCTCTCTCAGAGCCAATATTGCGCCAAAATTGCACTCGGACTTATGTCGGGCCCCGCCACATAGTCCAAATTTTTAGATACGGACTTAAGTCGGGCCCCGATAGACAAGGGTTAAATGTCATGTACAATATGCCAGTGTATCTGATAATGAATGGGAGTTGCAGGGTCTGGTAAATGAGTTTGGAACAGTGTGCGAAAAACAGAATTTGAAGGTAAATGCGGGGATGAGCAAGGTTATGGTCTTCGAAAGGGGTGAAGTCACAGAGTGTGAGGTGAAGCTGAATGGTCAGGCTATGGAGATCATCAACTCTTTTAAGTATCTGGGCAGTGTGTTGAGTAAAGATGGGACTATGGATGAAGAAGTGCGGGAGAGGGTACAACAGGGGAAGAGGATTGTAGGAACGCTGAAAGCAGTAACAAGAAATAGGGTGGTCAGTATGGAATTGAAGAAGTCCTTGCATGACAGTGTGGTAATCCCGACACTGACTTACGGAAGCGAAGCATGGACGTTGGTTGAGAGACTCAGACCAAGAGTGAGAGCAGTAGAAATGAATTACTTAAGAAGTGCGTGCAGAGTTACATGGAGGGATAGACAGACTAATGAGGAAGTAAGAAGGAGGTGTGGTGTGGAGGTAGATGTGCTGGAAAGTGTGAAAAGGAACAATTTGAGATGGTTCGGCCATATGGAACGTATGGAAAGCGAGAGAATGACTAAGAGGGTGTACGAGAGCGAGGTGGAGGGACAGAGAGGGAGAGGTAGACCGAAAGAGAGGTGGAAGGATGGAGTGAGGAAGTATATGAACGAAGGCGGTGCTGGTTGGGGGGAGGGGCGTCGACTGACTGGGGACAGAGGTGCATGGGGGCGGTTCGTTCGTGGCCACCCCTTCGGGCATCACGGCGTCAGGCAATAGATAGATAGAAATATCTGTAGCATGTCATCGGACTAACGTAAGAGGGCTGTTTTAATGCAACGTCTCTGACTATCCTGACCGTTATAAGAGTCTTTCAGGGACTGAGTGGATGAGGTGATTTTTGGCCTTTTCCGGTAATAACGTACCACAGATCCAGTGCCTGGGATTCTGTACCAGAGGGACTCTATATGCAGAGTGCCGTTATGCAATAACTACGGTATCTTGCAGAGCCCTAACTTTCCAAAGCCTAGCCGTGCCTGAACTTTAGTAAGGTATAGAGGTCAGTTTACTACCAATAAAGTGCTTGACAAATCAGCATTCTTTAATGACAGTACAACCTAGTAAACCTAGTACTGGGGCAGAGAAAACCTTGTTAACTTTAATGCTTCCAAAACCCAATTTCTCCATCTATCTACCCGTCAGGATCTCCCAGCGGACTATCCCTTATTCTTCAACAATTCAAAAATCAACCCTTCATCTTCTCTCAATATTCTTGGTGTCTCTTTTTCTTCTGCTCTCATTTGGAAGGACCATATTACCAGTCTTGCTAAGGCAGCCTCCCAGAAGCTGGGTGTGCTCAACCGCCTTAGGGGATTCTTTTCCCCTGCACAGCTTCTTGCTCTGTACAGGGGCATAGTGCGCCCTTGTATTGAGTATTGTTCACATGTGTGGGGAGGTTCCTCTCACACCGCTCTCCTAGACAAAGTTGGAAGGAAGGCCTTTCGTATCATTAACTCCCGTCCACTCACTCACCATCTCTCTGCAATCTCTCTCTCTCCGCCGCAATGTTGCATCTCTCTCGCTATTCTATCGCTACTATAATAATCAGTGTTCCTCAGAGCTATCCCAGTGCATACCACCTCCTTTACGTAGGGCACGTGGTACCCGTCTTGCAACTCAATCCCACCCCTACTCTGTGCAACTCTCCAACCCAAGAGTGAAACGTTACTCTCAAACTTTCTTCTACTCAACAGCTGAGCTCTGGAACTCTCTCCCAGAATCAGTCTTTCCCTCTTCCTATGACTTAAATTGCTTCAAACTCCGTGTGTCCAGGCATTTTGGCTCGAACGTCCCTTGATTTTGGCCCTGTCACTCTTTCAACTATGGGGGAGGCACTCGCTATAGGCAGTTATGCCTTTTGCCTCCCTCAATCACATAGAAAAAAAAAAAATCAAGGAAGAGGAACGGATATTAGGTTGTCTCCGGTGAGATCTAATAACAAATTCCTATGATGAGCCAAGATCTAAATAAGCCTAAATAGAGCTTTACAACCAGTGCTGTCAGGGATCTATTTAGTATTAGACCCAAATCATCCAGCTGTTATTTACCTTCCAGTGAGGGTAATTAACCCTTAATTAGCGGCTCACCACATAAGTCGAGTTAAATAAAGCTGGACTATGTGGCGGCGCTCGACATAACTCGAGTGGCAATTTCAACACGTAATGTTCTCTAGAGTAGCGAGCGTATGACTGCTCCAGACCACCGCGGCGAACATACTGAATCCCAGCTCCCTCCTCCCTCTCTCACTCGCTAATAAGGACAAATGTGCGGGGGGAGGCCCTGAGGTGGTTGGGGTAGTCCCTCCTGGATTCTCGGTCACTGTGGTGATGCGGCTTGGAGGAAGAAGGGCACGTGGAGGTATGATGTCTATGCAGCCTTATGGTGGTCTTCCTTTCCTTCGTGCTTTTCTTTCTCCTTATGGCATCCGGGTTAGTAATGATGACTTGTATATCCTTGCCGGGTGTTGGAGGGGGTGCGAAAGCTATTGCTGCAACTCTGGCGCATCTTGGTGGTCCCGTGAGGACGTAAGAAGTACCCTTTGACCTTACTGGGGTGTGGTGGAGGTGGGAAATGGTGGATGAAGGCGAGTGATCTGTGCTTGTTTCACACGCTATTCGTAATGCTGGAGCTAACATTACTGAGTGATGTGAGTTAATTTTAGGTGTAATAGTAGGGGAATTGGAATAGCTAGAGGTGTGATAAGAAATGGAGGAGAAACGAGCAGATGGTTGAGAGACACGGCCCGATCTAGTGGAGGAGAAGATGACGAAGAAGAAGATGAAGGTGATCGAGGGGGTGGTGTGGGGTTGAGGTTGGTAGGTGGGGGTCTGGGGTTGGGAGTGCGAGGTGTAGGTGAAGGAGGGAGGTGAGGTTGAATAGTAATAGGGATAGATATAGATGATTTAGGGGTGACTGAGGGAATGCTGAATGGGTAAGTTTGACGAGGGGGCGCAAGACGACGGGGAAGGGAGGGTGGAAGGTGTGGGGGGTTGTAGGGGCAGGGGGGGAAGCGGGAAGTAGGAACTTGAGTGCGGGAGGAGGAAGGAAGTTGTAAGCGAGAGGGGATAATGTTAGATGGTGAGGGCGGAGGTGGAGGAGATGAGGAAGGGGCTGACGAAGGTGGTGAAGTAGATGAAGAAGGGGGCCTATATTGTTTGGTGGGGGGATGATGCTTAGGGGGAGGGGAAGGAGTGGTAGAGGGGCGTCTATACTATACTATAAAACGACGGGGAAGGGTGGGGGCTAGGTGGGAGCGAAGGGCATAATGGGGGCGAAGAGGGGCAGAAGAAGGAATTTTTCTGGGTGGGGGTTGTGAAATAGGGAGATGTTGAGGGGGGCAGTGAGGAAGAGTAGGAGGACGGTAAAGATTTGGAGAATAAGGGGGGGCAGAAGGGAGAGTTGAGGGGGTAGGAGTAGGAGGTGAGGGTGAAGTAGGGGAATGATGATATGGTAACTCACGGGATGGTTGGTGGCGATGTTGGATGGTGGAGAGGTAGGGCAGGGTTTGGAGGTTTCTTTTTCCATGGTCAGAGGACGATAAATCCTCACGAAGCGATTACAGTATACCCGAGACTCTCCATGATAATTTATGAATGTCTGATATGGATTAGGCATTTTCACAATTTTATAAGGCCCGATGTAGCGAGGACCCAGTTTGTTGATTACTGGCAGTTTCACTATCATTATTAGGTCGTTGATGGCGTAAGGGCTTTGTGGTGGTGCGACGTCCTTGGTTGTGTCCTGGCAGACTTGGGCTGTATGGAGGACGTTTTTTTAAATGTTGGAGGGGGTCGGTTGACAGGCTTGGTGACGACGGCTTGGTTAAGTCACAAAAAGGAAGAAGGGGTGCAATGCCATAAACTCGTGGGGTGTGATGCCATCTTCCCGAGGGCACGAGTTCATGCTCATTGTATAATTTTTACTTGGGATGGCCAGTCTTGCGTTTGTAGAGCGATGAGTCGGGTTCTGAGTTGATTGTTGATTGTTTTGTAACTTCTCTCACAGATGGAGTTTCCTTGAGGCCAGTAGGGGGGTGAGTATGACAACTTGATGCCACATAAGTGTGAAAACTTTTCCCATACCTGACCAGAGAATTCCGGGGCGTTGTCGGAGAGGAGTACTTCAGGCAGGCCGAAGATGGCGAGGATTTCGGTGGCCATAACTTCTGCCACTGTGAGAGCGTTGTGGTCTTTGATGGGCCATGCTACGAGGAACCTGAAGTAGACGTCGACGAAGGTGACTACAAATCTCTTACCGATTTTTACAGGAAATGGGCCCATGACGTCGAGGGATAGAGTTTGCCAAGGTTTATCGGATGCTAGTTTGCCTGTTGGTCCTGGAGTCCTGGTTCGGTCTTTGCCTAA
The DNA here is from genome assembly GCA_032716605.1 of Paralithodes platypus. Lineage (NCBI taxonomy): Eukaryota > Metazoa > Arthropoda > Malacostraca > Decapoda > Lithodidae > Paralithodes > Paralithodes platypus. Next base: position 11,164,661 of record CM064493.1, on the reverse strand, counting down.
TCCGCAAGGTCTGCAAGCTTCTGCAATTTTCTTGTTCAAGGTGGTGGGGCTGGTGGTCCAGTATATTTGCTGGAAGACTTGTAACATTTTACCTTGACCAAGATGAATACCATTACCTTCATGTATTATCAAAAGTATGTCTTGGGAAGTTTCCGGGTCGATGGCGATGTGTCCGGATTCCGTGTACAGTTGGTCTCCGACACAATGTATATTGTAGAATATATTTTTTGAAATCCATTTAGGTTTTCTTTTATTTAGCCATGATTTTAGCAAGGAGGGTTGGTCGTTTTCTTGTGATGGTAGTGGCTGCGTTTTCGGGGTCATATTTGAAGGAGTTACTGAACTATTTGTTTGAACTTCGTAGGCTGAGTTTGAAGGGGTCACTATTGTATTTAATTGGGTGAATGCAGTAGTAGAATATAGAGGGTGGACTGTAATATTATCGTTGGGGGTGAAGGGAAGGTGTTGAAGTTATAGGGTTAAACAAATTATTATTATTTTGAGGGATCACTAAATTGTTGATGGTGGGAGGGTGATTTATGCTAGCACTTGTGACAGGTAGGCGGGAGAGGGCGTCTGCGTTGGTAGGCAGTTTCCCTGAACAGTAGTGAATCTCGAAATCATATTCCTCTAGAGGTTCTCGCCAGCGGACAAGGAGAGCACAGTTAATTTCGGATTTCCTGAGCCATTGAAGGGATTGATGATGTCCACTTTGGTGCCAAGTAAAAAGGAGCGAAAATTATTTAAAGCCCATATAACTCCAAGGCACTCTCTTTTAGTTGCTGCATAATTCCTTTGCGCTGTATTTAGGGTAGAGCTGGCACAAGCGATGATATGTTCGCGTCCATCTTGTAATTGGGCTAACACAGCACCTATGGCATACAATGACACATCAGTATATAACCGGTATGGTTGTTTGTAGTCTGGAAAAGCGACGGTAGGGGCTTGCACAAGATGGTGTTTGAGGGTGTTGAAAGCTGTGTCTCTTTCTTTTGTCCATTTGAAGGGTTCTTCTTTTTTTGTTAATTCATGGAGAGGGCAGGTTATGGCAGCAAAATCTTTGGCGAATCTCCTGTAATAGGTGGCTAAACCTAAATAAGAGCGAACGCCTTTGATGGTGGTGGGAGGAGTTTGTGCTACAATAGCTAAACATTTCTTTGGGTCAGGTAAGATGCCCTCGGCGGAAATGACATGGCCAAGGAAACCAACCGTTGTTCGGGCTACTGAGCATTTTGAGGACTTTAGTTTAAGTCCGGCCTCTCGTATGCATAGTAACATCGGACGGAGACACTGAAGGTGTTCTTCCCAGGTTTTTCCGTACACGATGATGTCGTCCAGGTAAGCTAAACAGATTTCCCAGGTGAGGCCCTTCAGGAGAGATTCCATTAAGCGAGAGAACGTGGCAGGCCCATTGCAGAGACCGAAGGGGTGCACATTAAATTCGTAGAGATGGCCCCCACTGGTGGAAATGCGGTCTTTTGTTTGTTTGTTTTTTTAATTGGCACTTGCCAGTATCCGGCTGGCAGATCCTAGGTGGTGAACAATTTAGATCCATGGAGGGAATCTAAAGAGTCGCCGATCCTAGGCAAGGGCGTGGCGTCTTTAACCCGGAAGCTGCTGGAAGACTCTTAAGAGGTTTTACTGGGCGCCTGCGGGAAAACTCTTAAGATCCAAGGCCTAAAAAAAAAAAAAATTATAACGCCCCAGTAGCACTAAAAACAAAGCAATTCGTGTTTAGGTGAGATAATTCCCCTCCATCACTTTCTACCACTCCTACATATGTGTACCAACCCCTCCTTTCCCTCCTCCCCCCCCCCCCCTCCTTTTTTCCCCCCTCCTCAATTATCAGGTTTTTGTCTATTATTCCCGATATTTATCGAGTATTTTCGTGGGAGGACGGATGGGAGAGAGAGGGGTGGTGTAGGAGTGTATCTCCGACCTTCCAAGCCAGTCTGAGTCCACCCTTTGTCTCTCAGTACCGTCCGAGACAAGAGAGAGGGAGGGTGTTTCACTCTTACCGCTCAAGGTCAGATTACGACCGCGGGGTTAAAATATACGATTTTCACCAGCCAATTGCTGTTACCACTTGTTTTATTGCTTTCCAATGTTCATATGTTCATATTAAAAATAAAATAGGCGCATATGGATAAGTATTAATTATATATATGGTAAATTGACGATTTTAGTCAGGAATGAATCAGAATACCTTCGCATGGCGGGCACTTTCAAATACCATAGCTTAGCAGCTGCCGAGTTAATGGTGGCATCGTTTAGTCTTCGATAGTCCATGCAAAATCTTGTGGACTCATCTTTCTTCTTCACTAAGACGACGGGGGAGGATCAGGGACTGACGGAGGGGGTGGCTATGCCTGCGTCTAGCATCTTCTGAACCTGTCGATTTTTCTCCTGACGCTGCAGGGGGTTCTTTTTTCGTGAAGGTTGACGGATGGGAGGCCCTTCGGTGTGGATCGGGTGTTCCACGACTTTTGTTTGCCCGATATCTGTGGATAATTGGGCAAAGATATCTGCGAACTCATGGAGAACTTGGGATAATTGCTGGTGTTGTGCCATTGTTAACTGTTTTGGAATGGTGGGCAGGATGAGTGGTGTAGTAGGTGTAGAAGTTGAGGGTGCGATATCATCGACGGTTTCAAGATCACCGATGATGAGGCCTTTGGGCAGGGTGAGGGGCTCGTCGGAGATGTTGGCAACTAGGGCGGCATCTCTCTTAGGGGGCACTATGGCAGGTTGAACTCGACATCTGTCAGCTTGAGGTTGCTCAAGCTGAGGTGAAAATATCATGGGTGAATTTGTAGTGTGACGTATAGGCACCCATTGTTGGTGTTGCGCCGGTATGAGCACTCGTTGTGAGGTCACTGCAGGAGTTACTACGGTGATGGAGGCTGGTGATGAAGGCCCTGGATTTGGTGTGCAGGGGGCCTTTGTTGAGGTAGGTGGTCGAGGGTGTGGTGGCTTTTTGGTTGACGTAGTTTTTGTGTTGGTGACCTTTGAGTGGTGGTGGTGACTTCTGGTTTTGTTAACATTTTGTTCCTGGGGATGACTTTAGGTGGGGTTACCGGAAGTTGGATCTTGTGTTTTTTTTTTTTTTTTTTTTGTATATGTTGGAAGACGTTGACTGCAATCTAATTGTGCTTGCAATCGTTGTAAGACGTCTAATCCCATGTAACCATCGTATTGGGTGCATTCGGAGTAGAACACTACAAATGGGTGACGGCAGGATGCTTCTGGTTGAAGAGTGGTGATATGCAGGGGCATGGTCTCCCCTCAGATGACTAGGGGTGTGTCGCCGGCGCTGATTAGATTGGTGGTTGAAGCATGTAGCATTCCTAGTTTACGGCGATGCTTGTCGTAGAATGTGTTGAAAAGGCATGACCTTGCAGCTCCGGTGTCTATGAGAAGACGGACTGGAATACCTTCAATTTTTGCTAGGTGATAGATGGGTGGTGGTTTGGAAAACACAGACTCCCCCGTAAAAACCATAATGAGCGGTGGAGGCTTTAATAAACCTGAGGAGGGTCTTCCATCTCTTCCACTTCTTCTTATTCCTCCACTGACTGAATTTGGTCGAACACTCATAACCTTGGTAATCCTCCTGCAATTTAAGATCATGGAATTGTCTTCGGCTGAGAGGACTCGGTTTGACGAGCTCCGTTGTTTGGCTTGATCCCGGATGTAGTGTAAGGGGCATGAGGAATTGCAGGCTTTGAAGTCGAAAGGATTGATCGTGACTATGGGACTATTTCGGCTTCGTTGTGGAGGCATGTGACGTTGAGGACCTCAGTTGCTTTGGCTGCTATATGGGTATGCTCGGCCAGGATGTTTATGGTTTGGGTAGATCCGCTGACCCGGCTGTGGGCGGCCTGATGAGAAGGGTTGATTGCGTCCGTGCGGTGAGTATTGCGGTCTTGACTCATAAGTTTGGAATTGTCTTGGCTTCCTGCCTCCTTGTGGGTGTATGGGAAACCGCTTGATAGCTTCCACTGTGGAGGTTTTAGGCCAGGTGGCCAACAGCTTCCTAATGGTAATGATGTCCCTGCCGTGACCGACGGGATGGTGGATTGTATAATGCTCTAAGAGAGGGGAGCATTCTGAGGAGCACACTGAACACTTGTTGCTGTTGTTGCTCGGGGGTTTGCAGAGGGTAAGCGGTTTTTACCTGCTGGATCACTAATCCTAGTGTGACGTCCAGATCTCCCTCAAACTATATTTCGTAGATTTTATTTAAGGCAACGACGGGCCTAGTGAAGGTTGCACTGCATTTATGACAATATTCCGGAATCGATCCCAAGTTAAATCAGGGGTCACTTGTCCGGCTACCAGGGACACGGCCTTTTCCAGGTGTGTTAATTACACGGCGATCTTTTCATGATCGGTTTGATATGCCAGGCTAAGCACTGGATTCACCATATCCAAATACGTACAAATATCATATGTTTCTGCATCATACTTAGGTATGGGATTGTGCGAATGAGTAGCCGTGATGACTTATGTTATATAACGCTCTATTTCCTTTTGATTTCTGTGCCAAATGGCTTCTTCTTCCCGAATCAAGAACCACCGTCTGCCGCCAATGTTATACCAGGTGTTTGCTGGGGTTAATTGGATTAATTAGGTAGGTTCTTGCTTGACTGGAGAAGTTGAATCCACTTTAACACATTCACAAAGAAAATAGAGGATAAATATAACATAGCGTACATTTATATATTGTATTAAGAGGCACACAGATATTGATTAGTAAGAGTAATAGGTAAAGTGTTATAAATAAAGACTCACGAGCGAGGATCCACAATACTCCTTCACTATTAAGACACTGCCTGTTGATATTACTTGAGTACTCCCTTAAATAAGGTACGTCACTAGTGTTTCTTTGAGATCAGATTACACAGTATACATATATAATTATTAGATGTTTCACTTAAGTACTTCCTTTAAATAAGGTATTTCACTAGTACTTCTCTGAGGTTACCTGTGTATTGAAATTAAGAGGATTATGCACTTGAGTACTTTCCCTTGAATAAGGTTTATCACTAGTACTTCTTGAGGCTAAATTGCGTATAACTAGATTAGGTTATTCACTTAAGTACTTCCTTTGAATAAGGTGTGTCACTAGTACTCCTTAGAGGTTACACAAGGTATTAATAATCACTTTAGTACTTCCTTGGAATAGGGTGAGTCACTATATAGTACTTCTTTGAGGTTACACTATGTATTATTAGTTATATCTATATCACTTTAGTACTTCCTTTGAATAAGGTGCGTCATTAGTACTTCTTGGAGGTTACACTGGGTATAATATCATGAGGGACTACTGTAGTCTTCTGATGAGGGTCTTGGCTGTGGTGGTGGACAGTGGATAGACAGTGAATGTCATCTGACTAACGTAAGAGGGCTGTTTTAACGCAACGTCTATTAACTATCCTGACCGTTATGAGTCTTTCAGGGACTGAGTGGATAAGGTGATTATGGGCCCTTTCCGGTAATAACGTACCCCAGAACCAGTGCCTGGGATTCCGTACCGGAGGGACTCTATATGCAGAGTGCCGTTATGCAATAGCTACGGTATCTCGCAGAGCCCTACCTTTCCAAAGCCTAGCCAGTGTGTGAATCTTCCAGCTGTTATTTACCTTCCAATGAGGGTAATTAATAGCTTTCCAACTGTATAGATCTTAACCTTGCCTGTCATAGTCTTACCCCTCTTCGAGTTCCTCCCGGTGTTCCTTCTACGACTAATAAGGACATATGTGCGGGGGGGGAGGCCCTGAGGTGGTTGGAGTAGTCCCTCCTGGCTTCTCGGTCACGGTGGTGATGCGGCTTGGAGTAAGAAGGGCGCTTGGAGGTATGGTGTCTATGCAGCCTTTTAGTGGTCTTCCTTTCCTTCGTGCTTTTCTTTCTTCTTATGGCATCAGGGTTAGTAATGGTGACTTGTATATCCTTGCCAGGTGTTGGAGAGGGTGCGAAAGCTTTGGCTGTAACTCTGGCGTATCTTGGTGGCGTTGTGGTTATGGCTTCCTTTCTCGAGGGTGTGGTGGTATGCGCGGGAAATCTGCTTGGTGGTAGTGGCGTGGTATTTAATTTCCTCGTTATCTTACTTTCAATAAATTGCTTAACGTAACCAAGCAATACAAGTAATACCTGAGCACTCTTAACACTTTCTGGTCCAATGTCTTGGGGGTTGTTATATGATGGTTTGTTTAAATATTATTGAGGATTTTGCTTGCTTTTACCTTAAAATAAAACACACACACACACACCCAAACCCCTTTCATGCTAAATTTGTATAATTTTCGATAGAAAAATTTCCCGATTTCTGCTATGTTACAGGCTCGCTATTGCTCGCCCCTTCATATCGACACCTGATTTTTGTTTCTTTTTTCTATATTCCAACTGCTCCCTCTCGGGCATAGGCTGATAGCCTTTACACTCTACCTCTGAACACGGTGAGGCCCATGAGGTCTTGCTCCAGTCTAGGGAGTGAGGCATGCGAAGCTTCACGGCTCGAAGCAACTCCATCTCTGAAGCTGCTTCGCCTCTGCGCTTCGCAGTCTCATCCCCCACACTCAAATAGCAGCATTGAGAAAGTCCCTAATTTCAAGAAAGCAAATTTTCATAAACTTAAATCAAAGCTTAAAGAAACTGACTGGAGCTTTCTGACTAACAATAACGACATAAATACATCTTGGGAGTGTTTCACAACCACTTACCTTAAGGCAGTGCAAGACTGCATACCATCGAAAATACGGCGTCCAGGCCATAATGATAAGCCCAAATGGTGGAATAAAGATATTTCAGACTGTCTGCTTGCTAAAAAAATTTGCTAATGATAGATTAAAATTCTCACAAAATGACGAAGAACGGGTGAAATTTGTAGAGCTACGACGCAAAGCCAAAAAGTTAATTAAGCAAAGTAAAAAGACCCTGGAGTTACATGTTGCGAATCAAAGTAAAACAAACCCGAAAGAATTCTATAGTTATATCAGAAAGAAAAAAGTAGTTACTTCAACTGTTGGACCGTTAGTGATGAAAATGGAGAACACACCAAAGACGAAGACAAATGAGTAATGCCCTCAATACCTTCTTTGCATCAGTTTTTACAACCAAAGACCTCAGTGATATCCCTACACCATCGCCGATTCAGATTGATAATTCAGATGTTCTAAGCAATATCACCGTTACCAGAGCTGGGCACCACAAACAAAAAGTCAAGTCAGCAAACACAAATCAGCAAACCCAGAACATAACTTCAGCAAACACAAATGTGCAAACCTTGTGAAATTTCTAGTCCTCAAATGCAATTATGCAAACGCAAACCATTTTTTATTAATTTTAAATTTAAACTACAGAATCAAGGGTAAATCAATAAATTAATTCTCTAATGTCAATAAATATATATATTTACTTAAATGTAATGTTGCCCAACTTCCATGGACCTCAAGGATATATATATAGGCTTTTAAAGCTTGGAAATTGCTGTAAATTGCCAAAACATTCCCGAACGTTAGCCGCAGTGAAATGGTTAATATATATAGCATAGGCCACTTAATTTGTCCACATGGGCAGTAAAACGTTGGGGCAACTTGTTTATGGGGAGAGTGCTTCAGTAATAATCAGTATTCACAATTACGCACCATTCAGGAGGTACGCCGGATCACAGAGGTGCAAGGAGGCGATTTATTCGTGGTCCCCCCTTTGGGAATGGCAATAGGCTATATATGCCTAGATAGGTCTACTTTAGATAGATTAAGTAATTTAATAGAAAGTAGCCTAGGCCTATTAATTTTAATGCTCAGAATAAAGGCCTAGCTTCAGATCAAAATTTAATAAAATATTATTGTAGGCTAAATTTAGTCTAGGCCTATATGATACTATCAAAATTAACACTTTCTACTTGACACTAATAAAATGAGTGTGATTATAGGCCTAGGCCTATACATAGAAGTTAGAACATGCAATATTTAGCCTAGGCCTACATGCTTTGCGGCATTTTGATGGAATTAGTGACTGATTATAGCCTACCTAGGCCTAGGCTATATATTAAAGTTAGAACATGAAATATTTAGCCTACATGCTTTGAGGAATTTTGATGGAATTAGTGATTATAGCCTAGACCTAGGCTACATATATAGAAGTTAGAACATGCAATATTTAGCCTACATGCTTTGAGGCATTTTGATGGAATTAGTGATTGACTGATTATAACCTAGACCTAGGCTAGCCTATATATATAGAAGTTAGAAAATGCAATATTATTTAGCCTACATGCGTTGAGGCATTTTGATAGGATTAGGGTAGCCTAGGCCTAGCCTAATAAAATTACTTCTAGGCTATTATTAATTAGCCTATAGGCCTAGGCTATATTTAGAAGTTAGAACATGCAATATTTAGCCTACATGCTTTGAGGCATTTTGATGGGATTAGTGATTATAGACCTAGGCCTAGGCTATATAGCCTAGCCTATATAGAAGTTAGACTTAGCCTAGGCCTACATGCTTTGAGGCATTTTGATGGGATTAGGGTAGCCTAATAACATTAGTTTAGGTTAAAAATTAACAGGCTATCAATCAAATTAACGATAGCCTAACTTTATAATCTTAAATTAGGCTAGATTATAAAGTTATAAAGCCCTTCTCCAGAGACATCTTCTTGGTAATTACAGGCCCATAGAAGGTTTCTAGGTGGGGCCAGGGGTGGCTTAGGTCCTCATTTCTGCATGTTCTGCAGCATCACTGTCGGATGATGGTGGTGAACTGATCCCCATGCTGTTGGCAGCTGCGGTAGGCATGATGCTAGACTCCATGTTCACTTCAATAGGCCGAAAATATAAACAAAGTTGAAGTGCTAGCAGGTTGGAACTCTTGGACTGCTGTGTGTTGTAGGTGTTAGCTCGACGCTTGCTACTAAGTAAGTGAACAAACGTGAAGAGCCGATGTATAGGCCTAGATTCCAGAACACAGGTAGTTGGCTAGGTCACATGACTTTTTTTGGATGGAGCTGCAGGAGCGGCCCAGGGCTGGCTGGCGGCTGGAATTTTTATTTTGCGGACTCGAGGTTTGCAACATGGAGGTACTTTCCAGAACTTCAAACCCGCAAATAGGCAGCCATTTTGGCGCCAACGCTAATTCGCCAACAAAATGACACTTCCGCCATGGCGGAATTGGCTATTTGCGGAAGTGTTGGCTAAAGTGCCCAGCTCTGACCGTTACAGAGAGAGAAGTATTGAATTGTTTAGATAAACTCAAGGTAAATAAAATGCCTGGACCTGATACAATCTCGCCTAGAGTTCTAAAGGAAGCTAAGGATGAGCTCTCCAAACCACTGACATTGCTATTCAATGAATCCTTGCAGTCTGGGACTATGCCTGATCAGTGGAAGCTAGCCAACATAACACCGATATTCAAAAAAGGCAGCAAATCCCTACCCAGTAACTATCGTCCAATTAGCTTAACCTCTATTGTATGTAAAATGCTAGAAACGGTCATAAGAGACAGACTCGTAAATCACTTAGAGGCAAATAACTTACTTAAAGATACTCAACACAGCTTTCCTAAAAAACGTTCCTGTTTAACAAACCTCTTAGACTTCTTCCACGATATCCTCAACCTCTACGATGAGAGTAAAGCTGTAGATAATTATTATATACCTTGATTTTCAAAAGGCCTTTGACAAAGTTCCGCACAAACGTTTACTGCTAAAACTAAAAGCGTATGGAATATAAGACGGTGTGTTGAAATGGATAGAAAATTGGCTCAGCGACAGAAAGCAAAGAGTAGTCATAAACAGTAAGGCATCTAAATGGACCAATGTAAGTCGCGGGGTACCCCAGGGATCGGTACTAGGACCAATTTTTTTTCTAATTTACATCAACAACATAGATGAGGGTCTCACCTGTACAATCTAAAAATTTGCTGACGATACAAAAATTGCAAATAGCGTACTCTCAAAAGAACAAGTTGACGATATGCAACACAATCTAGATAAATTGTCATGTTGGGCCCAAATTTGGCAAATGAGTTTCAATGCGGATAAATGTAAAGTACTACATATCGGATACCTAAATGAGAAAGCGAACTATTCGATGAATGGCACTCAGCTTAAGAATGTAAACAGAGAAACCGATCTGGGAGTAACAATATCGAGTAACCTAAAACCGAGTCAACAATGTTCAGAAGTTGTTAAGAAGGCAAACAAAATAATTGGCTTTATAGGCAGGTCATTTGAGCATAAATCCAAAGAAGTTATCCTAACCCTTTATAATTCGTTAGTCCGCCCTCTTCTGGAATACTGCGTTCAATCCTGGTGCCCTTATTACCAAAAAGATATAAACAAGCTAGAACGAGTTCAACGTAGAGTTACCAAAATGATACCTAGCCTAAAGAACAAACCATACGAAGAGCGTCTTAGAGAATTAAATCTATTTCCTTTAACCCAGCGCAGATTAAGAGGTGACTTAATTCAAGTGTTTAAAATCATCAAAGGCATCGACAATATGAACTGTAGTAAGTACTTCACTATCGACCAATCTAATTATACGCGGGGAAACGGTTGCAAAATTATTGGTAAATCTTTTAACTCGCACGAATCTAAGAATTTCTACTTCAATCGAGTTGTCAACTTGTGGAATGGGCTTCCCCGAGACGTTATAGACTGCAGCACCGTTGATTCATTTAAACTCCGCTTAGACAAATATCTCGCATCAAACCCGCGACTGACTGCGTTTGTAAATGAATAACTTTATTTTATCCCCCCCTCAGTTACTAACCCATCTGTCCCCTACCAACTTCCTAATCCTGCCACGGAAATTAGTTCCAGGGCAGTAGTTCCCTTTCCAATGTTACCTTACCCACTCTAAACCACTGTTTGGACACTTGATCCTCAGTGTTTTGGAGGACAAGCAGCCTAGAAGGGTCACTAGATCTGTTGTTGCTTGATTTCCTTTGTACTCCTTTGTACTCGGACCCTCACTCTCAGAACGCCACCTATTGAGCAATTAACTCACCAGGCATTGCCCCTCTGTAGCATATTTTTGAATATGGGAATATTCATACAATGCTATTTTAATCAGGGAACAATGAGGGTATTTTTTTTTGGCATTTCGGATTTTCGATGTGCTGTGGTAATGCACTGATACTAGGTACAGCACAAATTCCATCCCAATAATATCTTTCCATTGACATATTGGGATTCGAACCCGGGTCCATTGGATTACCAGTCCAGTGGCAAGACCACTCCGCCACACCTCCCCATGAATGGGGTGAAGCGTCTTATGATCGCCAAACTAAAGGGGTGAAACGTTACAAAATCTGCAAACTAATGAAGTGCAGTAGGGTAGGTCCAAAAAGACCTCCCTCAGGCCACATAGGGCTAAGTCGGCACTACATTAAAATTGCCAGCTGTAGAACAATATAGTATTCGCCATGAAGCTATATCTATCTATCTATCTATATACTCAGGCCCAATCCCCACTTTCTCTTTTTTTTAGGAGGGGGAGGGGGGGGGGGGGGCGACTCAAGACAGAGCCAGAATAGGGACAACACAAAACACAACATAAAACAATGAACTCACAAAAACAAAATGCAAGTTCACACACATCTTGGTCATCCAGAAGACACAGAGAACAGGGTCACCAAGGTTCGTCCAGCACTCCCCCGGCCCCCGACGACCCGGAAAGGTTCCGATCTCGGCGGAGCCGTAGCCACAAGCCTGCCCACCACACTTCCAGGTGCAATCTTCATAATTATAAACCGTCTCCCCGGGCCAGGCGCCTGATGGACTATTATCTAGTCCACCTTGCGCTCGACGCCTTCCCCCAAATTACCACGTGTTCACTCATCTATTCACAAGGATGCTTCATTCACTCCTGTTTATTGCCACTTCCCTTGCCTGATATATAGTCATTCCTCTATCATCCAAAGCTTGTCCTACACAGTCTCTCCATCTCAATGGGGGGTCTTCCTGCCCTCTTATCTCCCCTTGTATCTGACTCACATATTCTCTTTGTAAGCCTTTCATCTTCCATTCGTTCCAATGTTCCTGCTGCCCCACTCTACTACATATCTCCTCATTCCTCAATTTGTCTCTACGAGTAACTCCACACATACTCCTCAAGCAGCTCATCTCCATCACATTCAGCTTCGACCCGAGGAGAGAGAAAGAAACCTTCAAAGCGCGCAGCTAGAGGTAGTACTGCCCGGGCGGCTGGCTCAACCAATCACAGTGCGCCGCACCGTGAGGCGGAGCTATAAAGGTAGGGGGGAGGGGCTGGAGACGTCACTCACGGCACGGACTCCACTGGGCCAACCTGCCAGCAACTATCTACCTCCCCCTCACCTGTACAGTGATGGGAGCTTGGCCAAACCTGGTCCAGCCTATCAGCTAGCTTACCACCCACCAATAACGTCCACCTTTGGCCTACAACAACTTTCCACTGCGAACCAGATACACCATCAGTATCCTGGTGCTTGTCGTCATATTGCTAGCTTATACACTATTAGCCAAGCAATTCAAGAGGGGCAACAAGTAGTAGATGGGACTGAAGACTTCCAGAGGACATATTGGCCGGCTATGAGGTGGTGAAGACTGCTCCAGAAACAACCCAGACTTTTTAAAGGACCCTTAATGGGCCCGAAATAGATTAAAGGAAAGAGAGAAAAAATGCTTGACAAACCCAGTGATTTCAACCAATTAAAATTAGATGTGTTCCTATAGAACAAAAAGAAAGAGAAATCGATAGACTCATGAATAAATAAAAGGATACATTGTTGAGAGAGATAGCTATTAATGTTAGAGAAGGCTCCATGCTATTTAGCTATAAATAGGAGAGGATCTTATAGGGTAATAAGTAAAGGGGATTGCTAAGAATCATACGGGAGTCTGTTTATATAATGATTAATGATAAAGGGGTTGTGCCACTTATTAAAGGATAGGAATTAATCATGTTTGTGAAAGGTTAGACCTAGCTGACGTAATAGTCAGGAAGAACACTAGTCCGTTTGATAAAATATATTGTTTATATATAAAGGAAACATTGTGATTCGATTAGAGAGACTATTGTATGGAATACGGTTCTCAGATTAAGCGACCCTTTTATCATGACATAAGTAACAAGTCGAGGCGACTATTACCAGGGGTGTTGTATTAGTGAAAGTAGTCATTTTATGTTGAATGAAATAGTGTTCTGATATACCAGGCGATCAAGGTTAACCCACTGAACCCCAGCGACGACACGTTGTCGTCGGCAATGTATGTAATGCTAAACCCCAGCGACGACAACGTGTCGTCCCTGTTAATTACTCCGGTCCTATGGCATCTAGAAGGCTCAGATTTGTATGGGAACTGTGTAAGTATCCCACGCAACCATGCCGATGGTTGAAAACTCTCAAAGTCCAACCACATGCGTGTGAGCGCACACAAACCTGTTTTTGAATGAATTTGCCTTCAATTTTCCCCTCTTGTAAATCCGACTTTCGGGCGCACCGTAGGACCCCTTAATGACTTAGGGGATCGGTTTGTTGTGGGGTTTCCTTCATCCCTAACCCATTCCCAATTGTTTCTGGATTTTTTTATTTTTTTTCAAAACCTGCTGGTCCCTGGTGGTACATTTATTCTAAAGTAGCTGGTGCTCGGTGGGTTAAATTGTTGTAATAAGGTAATGATGACATATCGGATATATTGAATTATGTAATGATCTATATGAGTTGAAACTTGATTATAAGTGAAATAAAATGGGAGGTAAATAATATTGTATTGCATAACTTCATTTGTGAAATAGGAATCAGGAGTGTGGGACACTCCGGAGCAGAGTTAGATTTATGTAATTGCTTACAGGCGCCTATTTACGTGTTTTTGAGATATATGATATAAATAGATAAGATGTAAATATAAGAACGTCTAGATTAACTTGATTAAAGCCTAGGTCCTACGATTGGACATATTGAGGCGTAGTCAAACATATGATATATATATACAGATAGGTTGTAAGTTTAGGGACGTTTAGATTAGATAGGTTAAAGCCTTGGTCTTACTATAGGACATATTGAGGCGTAGTAAAGTTTTGTTAATTCTTTTGAAATAGCGACGAGCCTTTGGATCGAAGTCGGAGTTAATCAATGCCTGAATAACGGGTACCCAAATAGATGGTAACAGGAATTTAAGAGTTCCAAAGTACAATCTATATTGGGTCGACGGTAATATTCAATTTATGGATTGAACTCATTTCGGCCCGAACAGACAATCGATTGCTCTGAGGATATATGCTACCAGGAAGTTTAGTTAAATAAAGGATACAAACTTCTTAACAACTGTCGAATTATTCCCACCTTAGTAGCAAACTTAGAAATAAGTACTACATTTTGGTGGCAAGCGGTCGGATTCGACAAATTGTTTGGATTGAGTATATTTGTATAACAAACCAGACATAATGACGACATTACTACCGTTTAGATTATGGGAAGAAAGGAAAGAAGAAATCGAGTTATGGATTGAACAATTAGAATGTCAATTCACTCTACTTGATGTGGGAGAAGATGAAAAGAAGATGGCCTATGGAAAGGCACACTTAGTCAAGGCCCTGAACGATGTAAGGGTACGCCTAGAGGGACTCTAGTGTCATGGGCAGAAGTTAGGAATGCTCTGATAGAAGAATTTTGGTCGAGAAATCTCCACAAGAAAGGCCAGAGACAAACTAAAGAGCATGACACTAGATGGACAACATGTGAGGACCCTGAGGAGGGAGATCACGAAAAATGTCAAAATTGCTTATCCTCACATGGACCAGGAGAGTCAAGAGACAGAAATAAGAGAGATTATGATTCAAACATGTCCTGTGGAAGTTAGGAAGCATTGTACCATACATGAAGTGACCACCACAAAGGAACTCATGGATGTAATTAAGAAGGTGATGGAAGCCAGAGAGTTAAAGGAGGAGAAAAAGAAAGGGGAAGAATTAAACCCAAACAAAGGGTATCAAAGAACAATGATCCGATGCTTTATATGCAGACAAACCGGACACCTAGCCTAGAACTGTTCAAACCGTCCCCAAACTCCGACACTCAGATTTAACGCGAGACCAACACCTCAAAACGATCGACCCCTTCCCATGGTGACAAACTCAAACCAGGGGGGAATGCTTCCAGTAGAGCACAGAGAAACCGAGACTCAACCAAAGATCACGATGCCAGAAGGAGGAGACATTTTTCCCCTAAACCTCTCATAGAAAGGCGATATGACGAGGTTAATATATTAGAGAGACAAATGCCTTGCAAAACAATAGTGATCAATGGGAAAGCCACAAACATGTTAATAGATACAAGGGCCAATTGAAGTTGTCCTTTGGAAAATGTTGTGAGAAATAATCAGAGAGAGCTAGGACCCCTAAACCAAGCTAGTATTCAGTTGGCAGGAGCGGGGGGGGGGGGGGGGCAACCATTGACGATTTTAGGGAGAACTAATACCCTGGTAGTACAGTGGAAGGGAATTAAATTCACCACAGATTGTTGTGTTCTATTGGGAAAATCCAATGGTGGAGTACATGGATGTCTGGGAATAGATCTAATGTATGAGTCAATTGGGGTTAACCATGCAGTGTGGCCCGAAAGATACTACAACCACACTACGGCCCCAAATAGTAGATACCACGGGAAAAATGTCTATTCCCCCTAAAACATGGAGAATGATAGAAATTCCCAGATACCACGGAATGACTGCCGGAATTTTTGAACCAGATGCACAAAATGAAGCTCGAATATCTCCCACGTTCATTACTACGGATCAGAGAAAATTAATTCTGGCTAACATCGGAGAGTCTACGATTAATGTGGTGACTGTGGTGAATTTGGGGAGGTGTGGCGGAGTGGTCTTGCCACCGGGTCCAATGGACCCGGGTTGGAATCCCAATATGTCAATGGGAAGATAATATTGGGATGGAATTTGTGCTCTACCTAGTATCAGTGCATTACCACAGCACACCGAAATGCCAAAAAAATACCCTCATTGATCCCTGATTAAATAGCATTGTATGAATATTCCCATATTAAAAAATATGCTACAGGGGGGCAATGCCTAGTGAGTTAATTGCTCAATAGGTGGAATTCTAAGAGTGAGGGTCCGAGTGTGGGGGGTGAGACTGTGAAGCGCAGAGGCGAGGCGGCTTCAGAGATGGAGTTGCTTCGAGCCGTGAAGCTTCGCATGTCTTACTCCCTAGACTGGAGCAAGACCTCACGGGCCTCACCATGTTCAGCGGTAGAGTATAAAGGCTATAGCCTATGCTCGAGAGGGAGTAGTTGGAATATAGAAAAAAGAAAAAAAAATTACCAAATGGGAAGACGGTTAGGACAAGTTACACCCGCACAACCCACCACGGTTGGGACTAACGGACCAACTAGCTTACCTGAGATCCCGAAACAATTGACGTCAGACCAAGCCGCTACTTTACATGAATTACTATGGGCATATACTGTAAAGACATATTCGCCCAAAATGAAGGGGATCACAGATCAGCCCGAACACGACACAAACACGAAATACATACCCAAGGACCACCTATCAGACAACCCTATAGACGACAAAATCCAATCATGAGAGAGAAGGAGAAGGAACAGGTGGATGATACGCTTAAACAAGGGATAGTAGTGAAATCATACAGTCCGTGGTCGTCACCGGTAGTCCTAGTGAAACCCACTAGGCGAATATATTTTCAATTCATACCTAGTTGTAGGATCCATATTCCAGAATACCATACAAGGATTTCTGAATGTCCCGACGCAACTCGGGTCGAAATTGATTTAATTTAATTCTAACCCACAAAGCATGAGAGGGTAATTGTTTAGTGTATGGCCTCCTCCTAAAGAAAATGGATTTTTGAGCACAGACTGAACCAAATGTTCGCTACTGTATTTACATAGCTGGTCATTAACCTAACCTAACCTAACCTAACCTAACCTAACCTAAGGTAACCTGGGCATCCTGGGGGCTGCTGCCCCCAGACCCCCGCTGGTCTTGGGTTGAAAAGTGATAAAAAACACATATCTCTTACCTCATTATTCAAAGTTTTGTATTTGGTTTAATATACACTTCCCAGGTCATTTGAACAGTTCTATTGCTTCTATATATCATATAATACACCATAGAATACGTTTTTAATAACTAGAAAAAGAGGACTTCGATTAAACAATTACGCATGAGAGTTACAAATATTGAGAATATATCACAAATACACGTGAGCCACTAAATGTTTCTAATCTCTCAGTGGGGATCGAACCGTCGACCATCAGTGGGTTTCCCTTCTCCCTAACATAAATAGGATAGAAGGCTGAGTGTCTTTTAGACTGCCGTGGTGTAGTTGATTAAAGCGTCGGCTATCGTCCTGATGGTCGACGGTTCGATCCCCACTGAGAGATTAGAAACTTTTAGTGGCTCACGTGTATTTGTGATATATTCTCAATATATATATATATATATATATATATATAATATATATATAGAGAGATATAGAGATTTTGTTTGGGGGTTATATATATATATATATATATATATATATATATATATACATGTATATATATATATATATATATATATATATATATATATATATATATATATATACTGTATATATATTTATATATATATACCGGTATATATATATATATATATATATATTATATATACCGGTATATATATATATATATATATATATATATATATATATATATATATATTATATACCGTATATATATATATGTATATATATATATATATCGGAGAGAGGAGTGTTCCTTGGGAACCGTATCTTCAGCAGGAATAGAAGAACAAAGTACGCTACGAGCAGTTCCATTCTTTATTATCAAACGTTTCGACATCACACTGGTGTCATCTTCAGTGGTCTACAAATCAAAAGATAATATTACAAATATGAAAGCTTAAAAGCTTATTGAAAATAATTAGAACATAACAAAAACAAAAACAAAATATATATATGGGGCAGAATGATAGGGTTAATACAAAGGAGGGGTAATTTAAACAAAGTTAAGCGGGTGCGATGATACAGTAGAGTTAAGGGAGGGTTTTAATTTTGAAATATAGAGGGATTCTAAAACTCTAATATCAACACGTTGACAGGAATCCAAAATATCAAAATGATCCTGTTTCACACCAAAACCACAAGATATAGCGTGTTCCCGTACAGCTGAGTAAGAAGGCGACTTGAAAGGCAGACCTGTTCTACTAGACTGACCTATGTGCTCGTCAATTCGTGTTTTGAAAGCTCGGTATGAGCTTCCAATATACCCTGCCTGGCAGCTTGCCCTAGCTGCCAGGCAGGGTATATTGGAAGCTCATACCGAGCTTTCAAAACACGAATTGACGAGCACATAGGTCAGTCTAGTAGAACAGGTCTGCCTTTCAAGTCGCCTTCTTACTCAGCTGTACGGGAACACGCTATATCTTGTGGTTTTGGTGTGAAACAGGATCATTTTGATATTTTGGATTCCTGTCAACGTGTTGATATTAGAGTTTTAGAATCCCTCTATATTTCAAAATTAAAACCCTCCCTTAACTCTACTGTATCATCGCACCCGCTTAACTTTGTTTAAATTACCCCTCCTTTGTATTAACCCTATCATTCTGCCCCATATATATATTTTGTTTTTGTTTTTGTTATGTTCTAATTATTTTCAATAAGCTTTTAAGCTTTCATATTTGTAATATTATCTTTTGATTTGTAGACCACTGAAGATGACACCAGTGTGATGTCGAAACGTTTGATAATAAAGAATGGAACTGCTCGTAGCGTACTTTGTTCTTCTATTCCTGCTGTATATATATATATATATGTAGTACTTATATTCTTATCTCGACTATACTACTGAAGTGGGGGATAAATCGACAGTCATTTAGAAGTTCGTATACTTTATTTAACAAACTTCCTAACTACTCTAATAACTGATTCTCTGTTCGGGCTGAGATGAGTTCAAGACACGGATTGAATATTACGTCGATCCACGATAGGTTGTACTTTGAAACCCTAAAGCTCCCGTTACTCCCTGGTTGAATTCCCGTTATTCAGGTATTGACTCAAGTCGGCTTCGATCCAAAGGCACGTTTCGATCCAAAGGCACGTTTTTAGTTTCTAAATTAATATGGTTTTTACTGAGCCCTGCTGTGTCTACTGTAGAGACCAGGGCACTAATAAATCATACCGTTATTCACCTATTTAAACAAAAGTTATATTCTTTATCTAACTTTAAGAATGATACACCTCTACCGGGCCTATTTCGTCTACTCCAGAGACCAAGGCGTTACTACATATAATCTCTTGACTAATATTTCCTATACATTACATTGACTCATATGACAAGGACGTCGTTACAAATGGTATCTCAACACTCTTTGATTATAAAATATATTCCTCCAAATGAACCGGCCGTCATTACAAGTTATCTAGATTTCCCTCTATAATACATTCTTAGTTTATACAGCATAGTTACTCAAAAGAACAGGGTGTTTACACAATTCACCTTGATCACCCTGATCGAGAACACCCTCTAATTATGCGTTCACGTAAATTACAAACAAGTTATATTCACATAAATCACTTAATCAATAATAATTCTTAATCTTGGTAAACAGTACCTCAAAACCTCTACGCGGAAAAGTTTCTGTGCTTTAATCCTTTACATAGATTCTTATGATTACAATATTATCCTGTACTTAACGCCCGTAACGCTTAACACAGATCGAATATTCCTTTAACTATGATAACAGATAATGTTTCCTTTATAAACAAATATTTCGTTGATCATACGGAATAGTGTCCCTCCTACCTATTTCTCAAACTAAAACAGGTTTAATGGCACCTATTATTTGTTCCCCTGAGTCTTATAGTTGCGTGTCTTTCTTCAAGAATTATTCCCTTTTACTTTACTATTAATATCTATGTGCTGTCCTAGCAGCTCCTATACTAGCTATAACTAATCGGCATGGAGCCTTCTCTAACAAGAATAACTATTTCCCTCTCAACACATCATCATTTTATTTATATATAAGTCTAGGATCTTTTCTCTTTAGTCTGTCCTATAAGGACACATCAAATATTTGAAGGAACCACTAGGTTTGTCAAGCACTTTCTCTCTCTTTCTTTAAGTCTGGTTCGGGCCCAATATGGGTCCTTTAAAAATATATATTGTCTGTTATTAAGTGTGTGCGCTGGAACTGTTTTACCACCACAGAGCTGGCCAATAGCTCTTCCGGAAGTTCTCGCTCCCGTCCACTATTTGTCGTCCCTCTTGAATCGCTTGCCTGTGAGTGTGTAAGCTAGCGATGTGACAACAGGCGGCCGGATACTGAAGGTGTATCCGCCTAGTGGGAGAGAGCGAGGCTAGTCCAGGAGTGGTCTTTACTGGAACATTTAGTGGTGGCAGGGTAGCTGGAATAGTTGGCTCCGAGTTCCCTTTTGTGCCCAAGCGAGAGAGGGGAAGTGGGTTGCAAGAAGCTCGCCCAGCGAGTTCCGAGGGGTGAATGACCCCTGTAACCTGCCCCACCCTTCCTTTGTGGTCCCGCCTCCCGCTCTCCGGCGCTGTGATTGGCTGAGCTGGTCGTGCGGCCGCCCGCTCGCTTTGAATACTCGCTCTCCCCACCTCCATTCTTTTCTCTTCGTAATAAGTTCCTGGAAGCTGGTTGCAAATGTTTTTATAGTGGCTTACGGGAGTATAGGGCCGGCACTGAGGTAGTAGACCCATTGCAACCAGAGGAAAATGTCCGGGATGAGAACGAGAGCGAATTTAAAGGTGAGGTGGTATGTTTAGCCGTGCGCTCCGAAAATGGAGGCCTCTGATTGGCCGGCCTGGGAGGTGTGTCGTGTTGATGTTTTCGGCCCGAGCTGTCAAACTCAGCTGGCGAGGCGAGCTGGTAAAAGGGGGCGCGGTGATTGGTGGATGGATGGCCTTTTTACTTTATCACCCCCTACTAAATAAAGGCGAGCTCCTGATCGCCGTAATACTGTTCCCTTGAAATTTTGGCCATCCGGCTGCCAATCCACCACAAAGGCACCTGTGTAGTTGGAGTGCAGGATTTTGATTTCCCACGGCAGTTTTAGCCAATAGGACTTGCCTGGGTTGGCTGAGGAGCTGTTTGAATGCCCTGGTAGTGTTTACTCTCTGTCCTTTTCCATCGACCAATGTTATTAGTCGGCAGAGCCGGTACTGAGGGTCAGAGGGGAGAGGCATGGTGCCTTGCAACTGGCAGGTACGCGCCACAGGGGTCCTTTTTATACTCTCGTCTGGGTACCTGATTGGTGGACGGCTAGTCCTACCACTACGAGTAAGGGTTTCTGCGGGGCCCATGGGTTTAGACGCTTTGGCTGGACTTTTACCCGGGAAATGAGTCAGGTGGTTTTCCTTTGATTCTTTGAGTTTAGCTGAGGGAGAGCCAAGTAGATTTTTGTCTTCAAAAAATACGTCTCTCGCTTTTACCTCGGCTCGAAGACACTCTTCCTCACTACTCAAAGTCTTATTGAAATCTCTCGGGGGATCTGAAACTTCGCTGTCTGGGACCGTAGACTTCTCATCATCGGTAAGTTCACAGTAATCTTTTTCCCCACTTGTCGCAGTCTCTTCGTCTCCTCCGTTTCCCTCTTCCCGAACTCAGGGAGACTCTCATTAGTTTTGCGACTAAAAGACCACCAGAACGGAGAGTCCTTCGAATAGTTCCTGCTCAGATTAGGACCTCCACATTAGGTCAAGCTGAGGAAGCACTAGGGTCACCAGCCCCGATTTCTATCTCCTCCTAGCTTCCTTCCTCGCTACTCCACTCGCTCAGGTCTGGCGGTAAAATACCTTCATATCGTTTAGTATGACGGATATGGGTAGCCGTACACAATACCTCCGTGATGCAAGTACAACACTTGATATGGCCCGTTTATCTCTACAACCCTGAAGGGACCCTCGTATTTCTCTTCCAGTTTACCAGCTCGGGTGGGATCATGTCCCTTCACCAGAATATATTCCCCCGGTAATAAGGATTTTTTAGAGAAATTTTCTTGGGCTGTTGCTGGGTAATACGGTCATGGACTTGCTGCCGTCGCTCCCCTTGTTCCTTCAAATATTGTTCTGGTTGGGAATATTTAGCGGAAGGACTGGGGTAGGGTAATAATCGTTCTTGAGGCAATTGCGGCGTGATTCCAAAAATAATCTCATAGGGAGAATAACCAGTACAGTAGTTCTACATACAGTGGTATTAATCCCCCAGATAATTTCTGGCAGAAGTTCCGGCCAACATCGGACTATTTCCTCCCCTTGTGAGCTCAGACTAGCCTGTATACAATTCGCTAGCACCCTATGATTTCTTTCACATACAGCATTCCCCTAGGGGTAATACGGGGAGGTGTGCTGGATCTGGTATCCCAAGGTTTCTCCCAAGTGTTGCCAGATTTCATTATTAAATTATTTTCCCCTATCACTCAGAATACATCCAGGGTTGCCATATACAAAAATGACCTTTTCTAAGATGACCCTAGCCACAGTTTCAGCTTTCTTGTCCGGAATGGCACAAGCAACCGTATATTTTGAAAAGACGTTGAGGCAGGTTAAAATGTACCTTTTGTTTGTCTGTCTGGGTAGAGGTCCCATAATGTCCACAGATAACTTTTCCCACGGTTCACCAGCCGTAATGTGTCCGGGCGACTGTCTAGGTCCCCGTCCATCTTTGCCCCTTTGACATCCCAAACAATTCTGAATAACTTCTTTGACAATTTGGTCGGTCGAGGTCCAGTACCTTTCGTTAAATTGCTTTAGAACTCGAGACTGACCCAAATGAGCCCCCCTTCCCTCTTGTCCGTGAAGGATTTGGATCATGTGTTTAGACTCCAGATAATCGAGTACTACCCGATCTTTAGAATCCCTCCAGGCTCCTTCAGAAAATTTTACTTTGTCGCCATACCTAGGGTCATGCTGTTCCTTGTTAGGTTCAGTGTGTTGGACGGGTGCTACCGGTAGTCGAAACAGGCCATCGGCATTAGTGTGCAATTTACCTGGTCGATGTCTAACTTCAAAAGAGTATTCCTCCAAAATCCCCTTCCACCTGACGAGTAATCCGTCTTCCGTTTTCATTTTCCTGAGCCATTGCAAACTATGGTGGTCCGTGATAACTTCGAAATGAACCCCGGCTAAATATGGACGGAAATATTGTACAGCCCACACTAGAGCTCGGCATTCCTTTTTAGCAACGCTGTAATTATTTTCGCCCTTATTCAGCCCCCGGCTAGCACACTGGGCCAATACGGCCCCGAGCCCTTCATCGGAAGCATCGGTGTATAGCTGGAACGGCTTGGTAAAATCCGGATGACAAACTATGGGGTTAGAAGTCAATTTTTGTTTCAGTTGATCAAATGCTATCTGACAACTCTGATCCCAGTCGAATCTCCTCCGTTTTTCCAGTCTCTTTGTCATGGGGCAGGAAATTTTTGAAAAAGTTTGGTATGAACCTTCGATAATAGGATGCCATTCCCAGAAACGCTCGGATTTTTTGACAGAGGACGGGGGTGAAATTTCTGCAATAGATTTCACTTTATGTGAGTCCGGTTGGATACCTTTACTTGAAACCACGTGCCCTAGGTATGCTACCTCACGGGCCCCTAATTGGCATTTTGAAGGCTTCAGTTGAAGTCCTGCCCCCCTGATTCTTTCTAACACTTCTTGTAGTCGGTGAATATGTTCCTCCCAACTAGTGGAAATGATTTTAATATCATCCAAGTAAGCTAAACAGGTTCTCTAGGTCAATTCCCTCAATACTTCGTCCATGACTCTAGTGAAACTGGCTGGTCCATTACAAACTCCGAAAGGCAAGACGGTAAACTGGTAGAGTTTGCCTTCACTCGTGGCAAATGCGGTTTTCTCTTGGTCCTCTGACCTAACTGGTACTTGCCAGTATCCACTCTGTAGGTCTAGGGTAGAGAACCAGGTTGACCCATTGAGTGTTTCTAGCGAGTCATCAATACGAGGTAGGGGTTGCGCGTCTTTGATGGTGACATCGTTTAATTTCCGATAATCTACACAGAACCGAGTAGACAACATTTTTTTTGTTTTACCAGGACTACTGGAGATGACCACGGACTGTAGGATTCCACTACTGTCCCCTGCTTAATAATTTCCTCTACTTGTTCCTTTTCTTTTTGTCTCATAATGGGATTTTGTCGCCTATAGGGTTGTCTAATAGGAGGCCCCTGAGTGTGTATCTCGTGGGTGTGTCAGGTTCGGGCCGATCCGTGGTCCCCTTAGTTTTGAGCAAACACATGTCGGTACGTCCAGAGCAATTCATGTAAGGTATTGGCTTGATTTGACGTTAATTGTTTCGGAATCTCAGGTAAGTTAACGGGTCCGTCAGTTCCAACAGTGGTGGGTTGTGCGGGTGTAACTTGTCCTAATAGTTTTCCTTTTTGATAATTAATCGTGTCATCGCCAAAGTTGGCTAGAACTAATTTTCCCTGGTCGGTAGTAATAAAGGTGGGAGATATTCTCACTTTATTCTGTGCATCAGGTTAAAATATCCCGGCAGTCATTCCCGGGGCTTGAGGAATTTCTATAATTTTCCAAGATCTAGGGGGGATAGACAGTTTCCCTGTGGTAGCTACTATTTGAGGTCATAGGGTGGTCGTCGTGTCTTTCGGCCCGCACTGGATAATTACCCCCAACTGACTCATGAGATCTATTCCCAGATACCCATCGACTCCGATATTAGATTTTCCCGATAGAACACAAAAATCGGTGGTGAATTTAATTCCTTTCCATTGTACCACTACCGTATTAGTTCTCCCTAGAATCGTAAGTGGTTGACCCCCGGCTCCTGACAACTGAATACTGGTTTGATTCAAGGTGCCCATCTCTTTGTGATTTTTGTTCACAAAATTCTCCAAAAGACAACTTTTGTTTGCCCCCGTATCAATTAGCTTGTTTGCGGCTTTCCCATTGATTACTATGATTTCACAAGGCGTTTGTCTCTCTAAGATGTTGACCTCACTATACCGCCCTTCTATGTGAGGTTTAACAGAAAATTTTCTCCCCCTTCTGGCATCGTGATTTTTGGCTGGCTTTCTGTCTCCCTATATTCTACCGGAAGCATTACTCCCTGATTTGGATCGGTTCCCCTTGGCAGGGGTCGATCGTTTGGAAGTGCGGGCCTGGAGTTAAATCTAGGGGTTGGGGTTTGGGGACGGTTGGAACAGTTCCTAGCTAGGTGTCCGGTTTGTCTGCATGTGAAGCATCGGATCATGGTTCTCGGATACCCTTTGTTTGGGTTCTCCTCCTCCCCTTTCTTTTTTTCCTCTCTTAACTCTCGAGCTTCCATTATCTTCTTGATTACCTCCATGAATTCCTTAGTGGTGGTCACTTCATGGATAATGCAGTGCCTTATAACTTCCACCGGGCATGCTTGGATCATAATCTCTCTGATCTCTGTTTCCTGGCTCTCTTGGTCCATATGGGGATACGCCAGTTTGAAATTTTTCGCGATTTCCCTCCTCAGGGCTCTCACATTTTGGCCGTCGAGTTTCAGACTCTTAAGTTTGTCTCTGGCCTTCCTGGTGGAGGTTTCTCGGCCAAATTCTTCAATTAGGGCACTCCTAACTTCTGCCCATGACACTAGTCCCTCTAGACGTACTCTTACATCGTTCAGGGCCTTGGCTAAGTGTGCCTTTCCATATGCGATCTTCTTTCCATGTTCTCCTACGTCAAGTAGCGTGAACTGACATTCTAACTGTTCGATCCATAGCTCGATTTCTTCTTTCCCCTCTTCCCATAATCTGAATGGTAATACAGCCATCATTATGCCTGTTCTGTTAGATAATTATACTCAATCTAAATGATTTGTAGAGTCCCACCGCTTGCCACCAAAATGTAGTACTTATTTTCTTATCTCGACTATACTACTGAAGTGGGGGATAAATCGACAGTCATTTAGAAGTTTGTATACTTTATTTAACAAACTTCCTAACTACTCTAATAACTGATTCTCTGTTCGAGATGAGTTCAAGAGTTCGAGATGAGTTCAAGACACGGATTGAATATTACGTCGATCCACGATAGGTTGTACTTTGAAACCCTAGAGCTCCTGTTACTCCCTAGTTGAATTCCTGTTATTCAGGTATTGACTCAAGTCGGCTTCGATCCAAAGGCACGTTATTAGTTTCTAAATTAATATGGTTTTTACTGAGCCCTGCTGTGTCTACTGTAGAGACCAGGGCACTAATAAATCATACCATTATTCACCTATTTAAACAAAAGTTATATTCTTTATCTAACCTTAAGAATGATACACCTCTACCGGGCCTATTTCGTCTACTCCAGAGACCAAGGCGTTACTACATATAATCTCTTAACTAATATTTCCTATACATTACATTGACTCATATGACAAGGACGTCGTTACAAATGGTATCTCAACACTCTTTGATTATACAATATATTCCTCCAAATGAACTGGCCGTTATTACAAGTTATCTAGATTTCCCTCTATAATACATTCTTAGTTTATACAGCATAGTTACTCAAAAGAACAGGGTGTTTACACAATTCACCTTGATCACCCTGATCGAGAACACCCTCTAATTATGCGTTCACGTAAATTACAAACAAGTTATATTCACATAAATCACTTAATTAATAATAATTCTTAATCTTGGTAAACAGTACCTCAAACCCTCTACGCGGAAAAGAATCTCTGCTTTAATCCATTACATAGATTCTTATGATTACAATATTATCCTGTACTCAACGCCTGTAACGCTTAACACAGATCGAATATTCCTTTAACTAAGATAACAGATAATGTTTCCTTTATAAACAAATATTTCGTTGATCATACGGACTAGTGTCCCTCCTACCTATTTCTCAAACTAAAGCTGGTCTAATGGCAACTATTATTTGTTCCCCTGAGTCTTATAGTTGCGTGTCTTTCTTCAAGAATTATTCCCTTTTACTTTACTATTAATATCTATGTGCTGTCCTAGCAGATCCTATACTAGCTATAATTAATCGGCATGGAGCCTCCTCTAACAAGAATAACTATTTCCCTCTCAACACATCATCATTTTATTTTGATATAGGTCTAGGATCTTTTCTCTTTAGTCTGTCTATAAGGACACATCAAATATTTTAAGGAACCACTAGGTTAGTCAAGCACTTTCTCTCTCTTTCTTTAAGTCTGGTTCGGGCCCAATATGGGTCCTTTAAAAATATATATTGCCTGTTATTAAGTGTGTGTGCTTGAACTGTTTTACCACCACAGAGCTGGCCAATAGCTCTTCTGGAAGTTCTTGCTCCCGTCCACTATTTGTCGTCCCTCTTGAATCGATTGGCTGTGAGTGTGTAAGCTAGCGATGTGACGACAGGCGGCCGGATACTGAAGGTGTATCCGCCTAGTGGGAGAGAGCGAGGCTAGCCCAGGAGTGGTCTTTACTGGAACATTTAGTGGTGGCAGGGTAGCTGGAATAGTTGGCTCCGAGTTCCCTTTTGTGCCCAAGCGGGAAAGGGGAAGGGGGTTGCAAGAAGCTCGCCCAGTGAGTTCCAAGGGGTGAATGACCCCTGTAACCTGCCCCACCCTTCCTTTATAGTCCCGCCTCCTGCTCTCCGGCGCTGTGATGGGCTGAGCTGGTCGCGCGGCCGCCCGCTCGCTTTGAATACTCGCTCTCCCCACCTCCACTCTTTTCTCTTCGTAATAAGTTCCTGGAAGCTGGTTGCAAATGTTTTTTTAGTGGCTTACGGGAGTATAAGGCTGGCACTGAGGTAGTAGACCTATTGCAACCAGAGGAAAATGTCCGGGAAGAGAACGAGAGCGAATTTAAAGGTGAAGTGGTATGTTTACCTGTGCGCTCCGAAAATGGAGGCCTCTGATTGGCCGGCCGGGGAGGTGTGTCGTGTTGATGTTCTCGGCCCGAGCTGTCAAACTCAGCTGGCGAGGCAAGCTGGTAAAAAGGGGCGCGGTGATTGGTGGATGGCCTTTTTACTTTAATATATATATATATATATTTTTTTTTTTTCTTTAATACATACGAGGTTGAAAGAAATGGCAATTTCTGCGTTGGAAATTTTATTATTCAAAGTTTCCAGGTCTCTGATGAGTTTTCGCTGGGTGGCAGGAAGTAGATGAAGGAGATGAGCAAAATTCATGGTGGTACAGGGTTACATAAATGTACATGATGATACAGGATATACGACGCGTTTCACTGGACAACCAGCATTATCAAGTAAGGAAGAAATGATATAAAAGGTAAACAGGAAGGGTATATATAGAGGGTGGAGGATCAGAGGAGGCGGAAAACAGGGGGCAAAAGTCTGCTATTGGTGGAAGCGTAAATTAGGAGAGAGAAAGGGGTTAACCGCTTCACGCATGCGCACTGGATGCGGGATGGTGGTCAGTAGGTGGGGTCGAAGCTGATTGGCTGCGTGTCGAGGGGCGTGGCCTAAGTTGTGTGGCGCCTGCAGAAGACGAAGCTGAAGGAGGTAGCGCGGGGGGCTGCGTCAAGGTCACCAGGGGGCGAGGAGGGGTGTTAGGTCCTGTAGTGTAGTGCCTTTTGGCAGAAGGAAGGATCTGAAGGTCCAGAGTTTGGTTGTTGATGTTGGGATGTAAGGCTTGGATATATAAAGCTTCGAGTATAGGTAATCTCCTTGGGTCACTTTCTTTATCGAGTATGGTGGTGTGTTTCTCTAACTCGTTGCGTGTGAGGTGAGGGTGGTTAGGGGTGAGATAGTGGTCTTTGATGGCTCCAGCCTGAAGGTGAAGAGTTAACCGACGTGAAAGACGAGTCTGCGTCATACCAATATAGGAATGAGGTCCACAGTCCTCATAATTACAGGTATGTTGGTAAATGACGTGATCGTCGGTCATCGGGCTCTTTATCTTGGTGGAGGCTGGTTTGTTGCGGAGAACGAGGTTGGAGGTCTTGGGGGATTTGTAATAAATTATTAATTTGATTTTGTTTTCCGGGTTGGTTGGGTTCAACCCAACGACCATGGGTTCAAAACCACCGTCTACATTAAACCTACTAACACAGGACAATGCCTCAACGGCGATAGTGAATGCCCCCGCCGTTATCTTCTATCCTCCATCTCCGCCTATGTTAGGAGAGCCCTCACGCACTGCTCTACCTGGGCCGACACCCACCAGGAACTAGAAAGACTATCCCAAGTTTTAGTAAATAACGGATACTCCAACTCCGACATCTCCAGCACCATCAACCACCATCTTGAAAAATGGTACACCCAAAGCCCTCCCAACATTGACCCCCCCAATGAAATTAAGATCTTCTACCGCAATTACATGTCCTCTGAACACAAAAATGACGAGGCCGTCTTAAAAGAAATAATCTCCAAGCATGTCCACCCAACCAACCCGGAAAACAAAATCAAATTAATAATTTATTACAAATCCCCCAAGACCTCCAACCTCGTTCTCCGCAACAAACCAGCCTCCACCAAGATAAAGAGCCAGATGACCGACGATCACGTCATTTACCAACATACCTGTAATTATGAGGACTGTGGACCTCATTCCTATATTGGTATGACGCAGACTCGTCTTTCACGTCGGTTAACTCTTCACCTTCAGGCTGGAGCCATCAAAGACCACTATCTCACCCCTAACCACCCTCACCTCACACGCAACGAGTTAGAGAAACACACCACCATACTCGATAAAGAAAGTGACCCAAGGAGATTACCTATACTCGAAGCTTTATATATCCAAGCCTTACATCCCAACATCAACAACCGAACCCTGGACCTTCAGATCCTTCCTTCTGCCAAAAGACACTACCCTACAGGACCTAACACCCCTCCTCGCCCCCCGGTGCCCTTGACGCAGCCCCCCGCGCTACCTCCTTCAGCTTCGTCTTCTGCAGGCGCCACACAACTTAGGCCACGCCCCTCGACACGCAGCCAATCAGCTTCGACCCCACCTACTGACCACCATCCCGCATCCAGTGCGCATGCGTGAAGCGGTTAACCCCTTTCTCTCTCCTAATTTACGCTTCCACCAATAGCAGACTTTTGCCCCCTGTTTTCCGCCTCCTCTGATCCTCCACCCTCTATATATACCCTTCCTGTTTACATTTTATATCATTCCTTCCTTACTTGATAATGCTGGTTGTCCAGTGAAACGCGTCGTATATCCTGTATCATCATGTACATTTATGTAACCCTGTACCACCATGAATTTTGCTCATCTCCTTCATCTACTTCCTGCCACCCAGCGAAAACTCATCAGAGACCTGGAAACTTTGAATAATAAAATTTCCAACGCAGAAATTGCCATTTCTTTCAACCTCGTATGTATTAAAGAAAATTTATTACCTGGCTTTACTAACATATATATATATATATATATATATATATATATATATATATATATATATATATATATATATATATATATATATATATATATACTGTATATATATATATATATATATATATATATATATATATATATATATATGTATATATATATATATATATATATATATATATATATATATATACTGTATATATACTGTATATAGCCTATATATATATATATTTTTTTTTTTTTTTTTTTGATGGACGTCTAGCGAGGAAACTAAAAACAAAACTAATAAAACAACAACAAGCGAAAATTAGCCTTCCAATGTGTCCGATATTGCTAAATCCGTGGCAGAACAGCCAAAACTCTCTCCACGGAAATCGTCATCACACCTGAACCAGTTGACCTAGAGAGCTTTACTCAACGCCAGTCTACAGATCCAAGTAAGGGCTACATTTTGAGATTTGTGTGAATTCTCTAGCAGTCAAAATCTCAAAAATAGGCCTATGTTTACATACAACGTTTTTTGGCCAGATCGCCCGGATAGGACTATCGACCTCTATAAATGCTGCCCGGGGAGGAAGGGTTAAGGCACTAGTAATTAAATCATTTGATATCATGAAGTCTAGTTCTACTTGCAGAATACTCCTGCGCTGTGGAGAGACACGGTATGGGGATAATTTAATTGGAGCTGCATCCCCGACGTCTATGTCGTGTACGGCCAATGAGGTGAGCCCTGGAGTATCACGGAACACACTGGGAGACTGGGATAAAACATAGATTAGTTGGTTAGCTTTCTCGGAGGGAAGATGACATAATTTGGTTGGTAATTCCCCCCATGCTACAGAATTATTTTGAAAGTTGGAAAGACTACAAGACAAGTCAAGTTCAAAACTGATACCTTCAGGCTCTGGGACAGTCTGTTGCGAGATCTGTGGGTCAGGAGCGGGAACTACTAACCTCATCACCTGCACCAGGGTGTCCTCAGGTCCTTGCATATATTACTGCCACAGAGGGAGAATCTGGAGGAGAGGAGTCAGGGGCCCTATGATGGGGTTTTAACATATTGATGTGAAACACTTGCTTAGGCTTTCTCCTGTCTGGGGTAGCCACTAGATAGTCAGTAATACTCACCCTTTTTATTACTTTATATGGGCCTCTGAACTTTGCTGATAAAGGTTGGCCAAAAAGGGGAATGAGAACCAAGACCTCGTCACCGGGCTGAAACTCCCTCACACAGGCTCTTATGTCATACCATATTTTCATGGTGTTTTTAGCCACTTTCAGATTCTAGGCTGCAAACTCGCACGAGGATCTCAGCCGGGTTTTGAACTCTGCCACATATATGAGAAGATTTTGGTTCCCTTCCTGGCTAACTAGGCTATCTTGTAATAACTGCAAAGGGCCACGTACCTGGTGACAGAAAACTAGTTCATTTGTCGAGAAGCCCAGAGATTCAGTCGGAACCTCACGGGTGGCAAACAAAAGAAAGGGTACCCCCTTATCCCAATCACCTCCAGTTTCTTCACAATATTTCCTTAACATGGCTTTCAAAGTTTGATGATACCGTTCGAGGACCCCTTGACTCTCTGGGTGGTATGAGCTTGACTTTACATGTGTGATACCCAATTCCTTCAGGGACTGCTGAAATATATTAGAAGTGAAATTAGTTCCTTGATCACTTTGCACCTCATGGGGGAAACCCATTCTGGTGAAGAATTTGAGCAGTTCCTTTATGACATTTTGGGCTGAAGTATTTCGTAACGGTATAGCCTCTGGGTAGCGAGTTGCCATGTCCATGATGGTTAACAAATAAATATGTCCCTGGGATGTCTTTGGCAATGGGCCAACTATATCCACTACCACTCGAGTGAAAGGGTTCTCGAACACCGGCAAGGGCACCAGAAGATGTACTGGTACGTCTTGATTATGCTTTCCTGTCATCTGGCAGGTGTGACACACTCTACAGAACTCCACTACATCTGCACGCATTCCTGGCCAGTGAAAGTGGGCTCTAATACGATCTAGGGTTTTCCTCACACCTAAGTGCCCTGCTATGGGTATACTATGGGCCATTTCTAGTATATCTTTACAACAAGGATTAGGAACGACTATCTGATGGACGCCCCATGCCCTGTCATCAATAGGTCTGTGTGGCGGTCTCCACCTACGCCAAAAAACGCCTTTCTTCATGTAAAAACATTCACCCTTCTCCTTCTCATTCTCCTCTTCACTCACGGCACTGGCAGCTAACTCCTTACACTCACTGTCATGTATTCATTACTTGGTTGGTGAAAACAAATATGAATCTAGCCAAAAATCTCTCCAACAATTATACTTTCTCATCTTTACCTTTCCTCTTTTAAACTCTGATGGCACTACCGTATCCTCTTCCTCTGACAAAGTTGAACTCTTCGCTCAAACTTTCACTAAAAACTCCACCTTGAAATATTCCGGTGCTACTTATCCCGTTCCACCCTCCTCTCATTTACTTATGCCTAATTTCATAATCTCTTCTAAGGATGTACTTTCTGCCCTCTCTGGGCTTAATACTGAGAAGGCTTACAGACCGGATGGTGTTTCTACTGTTGTACTCAAAAACTGTTCTTCTGGAAAGGGTAGCTAGATCAGAAGATAAGTGTTGTATAGCTTCATTACATTTGTCTTTGAGGGATTGTTTGCTGGGCCATTCTGGAAAACAAATTGAGTAGTGTAAGGTAGAGTCGTCTGCATTTGAATGGATAGCACTGGAGGTACAGTTGAGAAGATCATTTATGAAAATTAGAAAGAGAATTGGAGATAGGACAGAACCTTGAGGAACACCGGAGTGCATAGGATGAGGAAGTGAACGATGGCCACAACTGCAGCTATGGAACTGCTAGAAAGGAAATTGGAGACAAAGGCACAGATGGAAGTATAGAAACCGAAGGAGGGTAGTTTAGAAATTAGAGATTTGTGCCAGACTTTATCAAAGGCCTTCGATATGTCTATCGCAATAGAAAAGGTCTCACCGAAGTCCCGAAAGGAGGATGACCAAGAGTTAGTAAGATATGAAAGAAGATCATCAGTAGAGCGACCCTTGAGGAAACCATACTGGGGATCTGCGAGTAGATTATGAGAAGAGAAATGCTAAGAAATTTGGAAGCAAGAATAGTATAACAAACTTTGGAGATACAAGATATGAGAGCAATTGGACGATAGTTGGAGGGTTGAGAGTGGTCACCCTTCATTGGGACAGGTTGAATGAGAGCAAAATTCCAGCAAGAAGGGAAGACGTTAGACGAGAGACAGAGACGAAATAGTTTGCCTAGGTAGGGGGTCAGCACGGAAGCACAGTTTTGAGTACAACAGGAGGAACACCATCTGGACCTTACGTCTTCTTAGTGTTACGTCCAGAGAGGGTAGAAAGTACATATTTAGAAGAGATTAGGATATTAGGCATAAGTAAAAGAGAGGGAGGAATAGCACCGGAATCATCCAAGGTGGAGTTTCTAGCAAAAGTTTGAGCGAAGAGTTTAGCTTTGTCAGAGGAAGAAGTGATGGTTCTGCCATTAGAATGGAAATAGGGAGAGAAAGACAAGGAAGAAAAATTGTTGGAGAGATTTTTGGCTAGATGCCAGAAAGCTTGGGAATAGCTAGAGTTGGATAGTTCAGTGCATTTATTATTGATGAAAGAGTGTTTGGCAAGTCGAAGGACAGATTTGGCTTGATTCCGGACAGAAACATAGGAAGAATGAGATTCTTGAGTTTTAAGGCATAGGTACCATTTGAATGCTTCCTCCTTATTGCAGACAGCATTAGAGCAAGCGTGAATAAACCAAAATATTTTTGCATTAGTCTGAGACAAAGAAAATGGAATGTATGCCTATATGCCCGAAAGGATTACCTCGTTAATGAGTTCAGCACTCTCCAAGGGTCCCCGGTCACGGAAGCAAAAATTATTCCATGGTAAATCAAAGAAGTGCTGCCGGAGAGCTTCCCAGTTGGCAGCGTCAATGTGCCACAAGCGCCGCCGGCTGGGAGGATCGGGTGGCCGTACTGGAGAGATAGGACAGGTGACAGAAATAAGTTTATGGTCGGAGGAGCCCAAAGGAGAAAAAAGATTGACAGTATAAGAAGAAGAGTTAGAAGTTAGAAATAAGTCAAGAGTGTTGGGCCGATCTCTGAAGCGATCCGGGATACGGGTGGGTTGCCGAACCAACTGCTCTATGTCATTTAGGATAGAAGAGACGTAGGCTTGTTCACCAGGTTGGTCAGTAGTATGAGAGGAGAGCCATTGGCGGTGATTAACGTTGAAATCTTCTAAGATAGAGATTTCTGAGAAAGGAGAAATGGATAGAATGTGTTCCACTTTAGAGTTTAGATAGTCAAAGAATTTGAGAAAATCGGTAGAGTTAGGGGAAAGATAGACAGCACAGAAATATTTAGTATGAGAATGACAGGATAGTTTGAGCCATAAAGCTGAGAATTCAGAGGAGTCAAAATAAGGAACACGAGAACAAGTGAGTTTGTTGTGCACGTATGCACAACATCCGCCTTTAGCTTTGAAACTAGGATAGAGAAAGTAGGAGGATACAGAAAAGGGGCTGCTGGCAGTTGCTTCAGAAACCTGAGTTTCAGTGAGAAAAAGAAGGTCAGGTTTGTAGGAGGAGAGATGGTGTTCGACAGAGAGAAAATTAGAGGAAATGATGTGAATGTTGAAAAGTTGATATTAAGAGTGAAAGGCCACAGTCCAAAGCCTAATATCATAATCTCTTCTAAGGATGCACTTTCTGCCCTCTCTAGGCTTAATACTAACAAGGCTTACGGACCGGATGGAGGTTCCTCCTGTTGTACTCAAAAACTGTTCTTCCTTGCTGACTCCCTGGTTAGACAAACTCTTTCGTCTTCGTCTTTCCTCTAACGTCTTACTTTCTTGCTTCCTTCCAGTTATACCGAAAAGTACTTCATAACTCACAGCAATATAAATCCTGGCAAAATAAACTGTTTAGATATGAAAGGATTATCAAGGAAAACGTAATAAAGAAATCCAGCTCACAAGTGCCTGTGAATCCCTCAAATCAAAAGTATCTCATCTAGTTATTTGTTGCCTTACTACATTTGTAAATCAGAAATTTGACATGTTTAATATACAGTATAGCCTATGCGTCTATTAAGCATAAACAGACAATGAATTGAGGAAGGAAAAACAAGTATGAAAAAACAACAATATGTGCGTAAACTTCCGTAAAGGGATCATCTATTCCAATGTTAGGCGCTCAAATAAACTGCGAACGTCCACAATTCAAATTCATGACCCCTAAGGACTCCCCCCTTCCCCCTCTATCTAAGTGCTCCCGCCATGACAATGCTAGCCTCCACTTACTTGCAGGTCATATTTGTAATTTGCATTATATGTTCTATAGACCTCTGAAGGTAAAACAGAGTATGTGAAGTAAGGAAAGTTTTTGGAGCAATGGGAAGTATAATTATGGAAGGTTAGAAATCTCGGAATGAAACCTAACAGTGAAATGTATTAAGGGATAGTTGTACCAACAGTGTTTTATGGGGCTGAGACATGGGCTTTGAAGGCAAAGGAGAGAAGAAAGCTGGATGTGATGGAGATGAGCTGTTTGATGAATATGTGTGGAGCGACTCGTAGAGACAGATTGAGGAATGATACGTAGGAGAGTAGGACAGCAGGAACCTTTGTCGGCCAGAGTGGACAGAAGGGTGCTTTGTTGGTATGGACATGATAAGCGAATGGAAGATTAAAGGCTTAAAAAGACTAAATGTGAGTCAGATACAAGGGGAGGTAGAGGAATAGGAAGACCTCCATTGAGATGTTTGAGAATGTGTACTACAAGCGTTGGAAGATTGAGAAATGACTATAGATTGGGCAAGAGAAGTGGTAACTAATAGGAATTAATGGAGAATGCTTGTGAATAGATGTGTCATAAATTGGTCGTTTGGGAGAGGGGGTCGGGCGCCAGTTGGACTAGATAATAGTCCGTCTGGCGCCTGGCTCAGGGAGCCAGTATATATGAAGGGTCATGCCTGTATGCAAAGGGGGGGGGGGGGCTTGTGGTGGTAAAGCTTCCTTGTGTGTTTGCCTGCTGAGACCGGAACCTTACTCAACTTATTAAGTTCCTCTTGGCTAAGCTTGAAAGCTCGATTTTCGTCTTTAACCCATTGGCGCGGGAACCGTTTTGGAACGCCATGGTAATGTATATCAATTTACAGGCTCTTAAAGCCTCTTAAAGCCTGTGGAGACAATTGCCAGTGAACGGGAGCACTGCAGGCCCACGTCCGCTCTTCAGGCCTGCAGCCGGTGCACTTAGCAATGTCTCGCTAGACATATGCATGCTTCCAAAGGCAAATGCTCTATTAGCGAATATTTGTCGATGTCTATGGTAGCGTTGCAGATGAATTCCAAGCACTACGAAGCTCGTTCTAATGTCATTTTGAAGCTATTTTCTTCTAGTTTTGGGCTGAATACATTACATTTCATTCATACACTTGCTTAATCATTCAGGAGTGCCTGAATGAGCCCTAATATAACAGAAATATGCCCGCACCGTAAGAGTTAAGCAAGTCAACTTCTTTCTGAAGTTTAACGTTAACCCCCCTTAGTGCAAAGACCTCTTCCTTCACCACAACCATCTCCTCCCTTACCTGGAGAATAAGATGGTGCAGGTCGGTTAAGGACTCGAACTAAGTAATTTATTAGAATGGTATTGTTTGTGTGTTGACATTAATCAAAGAGATATTTAATTAGTCAGTACTATAGAAGGAAACATCTATGTATGTATGTGCTGTATGTATATACTCTGGCACATACCCCATAGCTGGGGGTGGCCACTCTGTTCGGGCCGAAATGAGTTCAATCCATAAATTAAATATTACCGTTGACCCAATATAGATTGTACTTTGGAACTCTTAAATTCCCGTTACCACCTATTTGGGTACCGTTATTCAGGCATTGATTCACTCCGACTTCGATCCAAAGGCACGTCGCTATTTCAAAAGAATTAACAAAGCTTTACTACGCCTCAATATGTCCTATAGTAAGACCAAGGCTTTAACCTATCTAATCTAAACGCCCCTAAACTTACAACCTATCTGTATATACTGTATATATCATATGTTTGACTACGCCTCATTATGTCCAATCGTAGGACCTAGGCTTTAATCAAGTTAATCTAGACGTTCTTATATTTACATCTTATCTATTTATATCATATATCTCAAAAACACGTAAATAGGCGCCTGTAAGCAATTACTTAAATCTAACTCTGCTCCGGAGTGTCCCACACTCCTGATTCCTATTTCACAAATGAAGTTATACAATACAATATTATTTACCTCCCATTTTATTTCACTTATAATCAAGTTTCAACTCATATAGATCATTACATAATTCAATATAATTATCCGATATGTCAACATTACCTTATTACAACAATTTAACACTTGACCGCCTGGTATATCAGAACACTATTTCATTCAACATAAAATGACTACTTTCACTAATACAACATCCCTGGTAATAGTCGCCTCGACTTGTTACTTATGTCATGATTACAGGGTCGCTTAATCTGAGAACCGTATACCGAATCGAATAACAATGTTTCCTTCATATATAAACAATATATTTCATCAAACGGACTAGTGTCCTTCCTGACTATTACTTCAGCTAGGTCTAACCTATCACAAACATGATTAATTCCTATTCTTTAATAAGTGACACAACCCCGTTATCATTAATCATTATATAAACAGACTCCCGTATGATTCTTAGTAATCCCCTTTACTTATTACCCTATAAGATCCTATCCTATTTATAGCTAAATGGCATGGAGCCTTCTCTAACATTAATAGCTATCTCTCTCAACAATGCATCCTTTTATTTATTCACGAGTCTATCGATTTCTCTTTCTTTTTGTTCTATAAGAACACATCTAATTTTAATTGGTCATTGTTGTTGTTTTTGTTGTTGTTCCCCAGGCTGTCTGGCCGAACAGCCCCAAGGTCTTGAGCAAGGCCATAAACAAGCGCCCCCACAAAACCCTCCGTGCTTACCACTAACAAAGCCCGGGTGACCGAAGCCACTCCAAGGCAGGGAGCTGAGGAAGGTGCGGAAATGCCCGGGAAACCAAAGCCCCACCCAAGGCCCTGTGCCCCTCAGCAATTATGAAGGGAAAGTTGAGGGGCAAGGGAAAAATGTGACGCTTTGGCTTCCAATCTGCCAACTTCTAGGTTGGCAATATGGAGGTCAATCCACGGAAAAGATGCCGTCACTTGAGATCTAGAAGATATATAAGTAAAAGGAAGAGTCAGAGTAAGGTATGGGTATGGCAGAGATCGCTCAGCTCTCACTCTGATAGACCAGCCCATCACCACATGACTAGAACCCAATCCTGGTTGGAACCACTGGGTTTGTGAAGCATTTTTTCTCTCATTCCTTTAATCTATTTCGGGCCCATTAAGGGTCCTTTAAAAAGTCTGGGTTATTTCTGGAGCAGTCTTCACCACCTCATAGCCGGTCAATATGTCTTCTGGAAGTCTTCAGTCCCATCTACTACTTGTAGCTAATAGTGCTTGGCTAATAGTGTGTAAGCTAGCAATATGACGACAAGCACCAGGATACTGATGGTGTATCTGGTTAGCAGTGGAAAGTTGTTGTAGGCCAGAGGTGGACGTTATTGGTGGGTGGTAAGCTAGCTGGTAGGCTGGAGCAGGTTTGGCCAAGCTCCCATCATTGTACAGGTGAGGGAGAGGTAGAGAGTTGCTGGCAGGTTGGCCCAGTGGAGTCCGTGATGTGAGTGACGTCTGCAGCTCCTCCCCCCTCCCTTTATAGCTCCGCCTCACGGTGCGGCGCGCTGTGATTGGTTGAGCCAGCCGCCCAGGCAGTACTACCTCTAGCCGCGCGCTTTGAAGGTTCGGGTCTTCTCTCTTCGTAATAAGTCCCAGGTAGATGGTTGCAATGGTCTTGTAGTGGCTTACGGGAGTATGGGGCTTGCACTGATGTGATAGACCTATTGCAACTTGAAGGAATGGCCGGTGGAGGGAGCGAGAGCGATTTTGAAAGGGGAGATGTGCGCGCGGCTGGCTCGGTCTTTACACGCTCAGACAACGGAGGCTCCTGATTAACTGCCCGGGCGGGTGTGGCAGAGTTGTGGGAAATGTCAAACTTAGCTCTTTTAAAGGGATGATGATTTGCAGCGCATTGATTGGCTGGCAGGATTCTTACTTTATCATCCCATGCTAAATCAAGGCGAGCTCCTGATCGCCGCAATACTACCCCTTTTAAATCTCGGCCATCATGCTGCCAATCAATCAGTCCACTGTGTTCACAAATACACCTATGTAACTGAATTGCTGGATTTTGGTTCGCGACCGCAGTCTTGGCTAGTAAAACTTGACCCGGTTGGTTGAGGAGTTGCTTCAAAGTTCTTGTGGTCTGTATTCTCTGCCCTTTTCCGTCAACAATAGCTATGAGACGACGAAGCCTGAACTGAGGGTCAGTTGGGGGAGGCATGGTGCCTTTCAACTGACAGGCACGCGCCCCAGGGGTTCTATTTATAACCTCGTCCGGATAGCTGATTGGTGAACGGCTAACTCTACCACTTCGCGTAACTGTTTCAGCAGGGCCTATTGATTTCGGTAACTTTACTGGGCTCTTCCCCGGGGAGCCAGTCGCTCTGTTTTCCTGTGAATTATTTATTTTAGTTGAAGAAGAACTAAATATATTTTTAGCCTCAGGAAATACCCCTTTTTTGATAATTTCTTCTCTGGGAGATTCTACCTCACTACTTAGAGTCTCATTGAAATCTCTCTCGGGATCTGAAACTTCGCTTTCGGGATCCGTACAGTTATAGTCCTGGGTATACTCTCGGAATTCCCCCTCCTCGCTCGTTATAATCTCCTCGGCCTTTTCACTTCTGTCTTGTTCTGACCAAGAATAATTCTCATTTTGGTTCCTACTGAACGACCGCCCGAACGGAAAGACCCCAGTATAATCCCCTCTCAGAAGGTGATCTGCCTCATAACGAGTCAAGAAGTCATCAGAATTATCGGCCCCGGATTCTATATCTTCCTCACTTTCTTCCTCGCTATTCCACTCGCTCATGTCTGAGGGGAGAATTCCCTCGTACCGTTTAGTATGGCGAATATGCGTAGCCGAAACAATACTCCCATGATGCACATATAGGACTTGGTGTGGTCCATTTAATTCTACAACCCTGAATGGACCTTCATATTTCTCTTCCAGTTTACCGGCCTGTGTGGGATCATGTCTTTTTACCAGAATATATTCCCCCCGGTAATATGGATTCTTTAAGGTAGGTTTCTCGGGCTGCTGTTGAGTAACATGATGATGAACTTGTTGCCATCTTTCCCCTTGACCTTGTAAATAATGTTCTGGTCGAGAATATTTGGCGGAATTAATGGGATAGGGTAGTAGTCGTTCTTGAGGTAGTTTCGGAGTAATTCCAAAGATAATTTCATAGGGAGAATACCCGGTAGTTCTAGAAACGGTGGTATTGATTCCCCATATTATTTCTGGTAATAGTTCCGGCCAACCTCGGGATATTTCTTCCCCTTGTGAACTTAGGCTGGCTCGTGTGCAATTCGCTAGTAACCGATGATTCCTTTCACATACTGCGTTCCCTTGTGGATAATACGAGGAGGTATGTTGAATCTGGTAACCCAAGGTATCCCCCAAGTGTTGCCAAATTTCATTATTAAATTCCTTTCCCCTATCACTCAGAATACAATCGGGAGTGCCATACACAAAAATGACTTTCTCAAGGATAAACTTAGCTACGGTCTCAACTTTGTTGTCCGGAATGGCACAAGCAACCGTGTACTTTGAAAAGACGTCAACACAGGTCAGGATGTACCTTTTGTTCGTCTGTCTGGGCAGAGGTCCCATAATATCCACAGATAGATTTTCCCACGGTTTTAACCGGCAGTAATGTGTCCGGGGGTTTGTTTGGGTCCTCATCCGTCTTTCCCCCTCTGACACCCCAAACAACTTTGGATCACTTCTTTAACAACTTTGTCAGCTCGTGAGGTCCAGTACCTCTCATAAAACTGTTTCAAAACTCTGGACTGACCAAAATGAGCCCCCTTCCCTTCTTGTTCGTGGAGAATTTTAATCATGTGTTTAGCCACAAGATAATCTAATACCACACGATCCTTAGAGTCCCTCCAGGATCCTTCAGAAAATGTTAATTTATCCCCACCGTTTGGTATCAGACAATTTTTTTTCTTTTTGGATCGAGTGTGTTGGACTGGGGCTACCGGTAATCTAGATAAACCATCGGCATTGGTATGTAGTTTACCTGGTCGATGCCTATCGTCAAAAGTATATTTCTCTAGGATCCCTTTCCACCTAATAAACAATCCGTCTTCTATTTTAATTTTTCTGAGCCACTGTAAACTATGGTGATCCGTGATTACTTCAAAATGAACTCCGGCTAAGTAAGAACGAAAATATTGTACAGCCCAGACTAAAGCTAGACATTCCTTTTTTGTAACACTGTAATTCTTCTCGCCCTTATTGAGTGTCCAGCTGGCACATGCCACTATTCCTTCTTTTCCATCAACCTTCTGGGCCAAGATTTCCCCTAGCCCTTCGTCAGAGGCATCCGTGTACAATTGGAAAGGTTTGGTAAAATCAGGATGACAAACAATGGGGTTCGAGGTAAGTTTTTGTTTGAGGTGATCGAAAGCCATTTGACAGCTCTGATCCCAGTCAAATGTTCTCCCTTTCTCAAGTCTCTTAGTCATAGGTCGAGCAATTTTTGAAAAATTAGGTATAAACCTCCGATAATTGGAGGCCATTCCCAAAAATGCTCTGATTCCTTTAACAGTGGTGGGAGGAGAAATCTCTGTGATAGCTTTTACTTTTAGGGGGTCAGGTTGGATACCTTTCTTGGAGACCGCATGTCCTAAGTATGCTACTTCGCGGGCCCCTAATTGGTATTTGGATGATTTCAATTTTAGTCCTGCCCTCTGAATTCTCTCTAATACTTCTTGTAGTCGGTTAATGTGTTCCTCCCAACTGTTCAAAAATATTATGATATCATCCAGGTAAGCTAGGCAAGTCTTCCAAGTTAATCCCCTCAGTACTTCATCCATGACCTCGTTAGTGACAAAGAGACGAAAACAATTTTGATTAGGGATTCTCAGGTCAAAGGACAAGAGTCTCACTTTGTTAAGTTTCGCCAAGATGTGAGAAAGGTGAAGAGCCTTGCAGGTGCAAATACTTCCCAGATCACAAAGGAAGTGGAAAAAGTCTGGTCCAAGACTAAGGGAATGGCAATAATAGCCCGAGTAAGTGGTAATGACCTGTTTCTCAAAAGAAATAAAGTCGGTGCCACAGAGTTAATAATAGGAGAAGTCATGACTCTGGCTGATTAGCTCCTACTCGAGACAGACAGAGGCATGATACTTGGTATTTTGCTCAGGATGTATGGAGGGGATTGTATACCAGCAAAGCAATAATCTTAAATGGTTGGTTAGCTGACCTGTGTACCCAGAAAGGGGTGAGATTTGTGGATCCATTTGATGAGTTCTATGGGAAGCAAAACCTCTACCTCCGTGACGGTGTGCACTTAAGCACTAGTGGTAAAATCAAACTTGGTGATTTCCTAAGTCACCATCTTTACAGCTTGCTGAGGGCAAGCAAAGATGTAGAAAGCATCCCCCAGCAGGAAAAGAGCAAACCCTCTCCAGCAGTTGATCTAAAACTTTAAAAAAGAGGTCCCACAAAAGAAGGAGTTCGTCCCTCTGAGAGCAAGAATAC
This sequence comes from Paralithodes platypus, assembly GCA_032716605.1. NCBI lineage: Eukaryota > Metazoa > Arthropoda > Malacostraca > Decapoda > Lithodidae > Paralithodes > Paralithodes platypus. The sequence continues at coordinate 11,121,532 of CM064493.1, read as the reverse complement.
CTCTCAACAAATGGCAGAGTTCCCAAATAGATTGAGAGATGTCTCACAACTCCCTCTAGACTCGACACCTCAGTTGCCAATTTCGCTTCTACCTCAGGTGAGGGTTCACCAGACATAGGGAATTGCAACACCTGCTAGTTTACAGAGAAATAGTGTGCAAGAAAATACACTACCCCTAGAGACCCCTTTCTCTTCGGAAAAAGGGGTAAGCTAGGGGGTTCTAAGAAAAACCTGGATATAGAATGTTCCACAAAGACCGAATCATGCAGGAAAGGGGTGGAATTCTTATGTACATCAGAGATTTTCTAAGCCCAATTGACTGCAAGATCAGGTTAGAACATGAACTGCTTGGAGTAGACCTCAATCTAGGTAACTTTAGCTATAGGATTGTTCTGGTGTACAGTCCTCCACATCAAAATGTTGAAAAGGATGAGCTTCTGTACACAAGACTGAGTGCTGTTATCGAGGTTATAACCAGTGTGATCTTAGATTACTTGAATTGCCTAGTAAACTGGGAAGCAAGAACTGCTGATGCTGATGGTAGGCGTCTTGTGGAATTTACTAACAATAACTTTTTGACCCAGTGGGTGAACGAGCCAACTAGTGGGAACAATATACTAAATTTTGTGTTCACCACTGAAGATGAAAGTGTGACCAGCTTATCTGTTGGGGAGGTATTGACCACAATCTAGTTAGGTTCTCTCTTCGCACCTTTAGCAGCAGACCCACCAATCCTCAGAGTGCAAAACTAGATTTCCGTTGTTCAAATTTTGAAGTCCTTCGGGGAAGCTTATCCCAGATCAGACTTGAGGGTGAGAATGTTAATGCAATTTGGTGCTCATTCAAACAGCAGTTTATGGATCAACACGCTGCATTCGTTCCTACTAAGCTTACCAAATGAGGCTCAACCCAACCAAAATTAGAAAGCAATTGCTTCAGCAATTAGAAAGAGAAGGGTTGCATACAGAAAGGTCAAAAGAAGTCAAGACCAAAGAGATTTAGATTCCTTCAATAATATGTGTAGAAGAGTGAAATATCATATAAAGGAAGCAAAGCAGAATGAAGAACTAAGGGTTGCAGCCCTCTGCAAAGAGAGTCCTAAAGAGTTCTTCAGCTATGTGTACAGCAGGAAGCCATTCAAAAGTAGCATTGGACCTCTAAAGGATCCAACAGGCCAACTTCAAACTTCTGACACTGATATAGCTAAATCCCTAAATGACTATTTTGTCTCAGTATTCACATGGGAAAATACCAGTGACATGCCAAGTCCAGGACTAGTGCATGAGAGTGAAGTTCTTAGCAGAATTAAATGTACCCCAGAGGAGGTAGCAAAATTAATAGATAAGTTAAATAGGTTCAAGTCATCTGACCCAGATAGCTTTTTTCCCCGAGTTGAACGAGAAGTGCGAGATGAAATCGCACCTTTCTTGGCAGACATCTTCAATAAATCACTAGAAAATGGAGAGGTCCCTGAAGACTGGAAACTGGCCAATGTGACCTCAATCTTTAAGAAAGGGGATCACGAGTGTCCCAAGAATTATCTGCCAATTAGTTTGACTTCTATCATAGTAAAACTCTCAGAAAGGATACTAGTAGACAAGATAGTTGACTACCTAGAAATCAACAATTTAATTAGAAATTCCCAACATGGATTCAGGCGACACCGGCCATGTCTTACCAATTTGCTGGATTTTTTCCATGAAATGCTGAGTGAGTATGACGAAAGTAGAGCAATAGACATACTTGACTTAGATTTAAAAAAAACTTTCGACAAAGTGCCTCATTGCAGGCTAATGTCAAAAGTGAGTGTGCTAGGTATCAATACAGAGGTTACAAATTGGATAGAAAGTTGGCTAACAGGTAGACAACAACGGGTGATAATCAATTTTGTTTCTTATGAGTGGACTGCAGTCATTTCTGGAATTCCACAGGAATCTGTCCTTGGCCCACTTCTGTTTTTCTGTCTTCGTGGCGCAATGCATAAGTGTGTTGGTTTTCGGTGTGAGCGTCCTGGGTTCTAATCCCCGGACTGCCACATGTGTTTGTTAATTTTATTAATCGCGTTTAGGAGTTAAGTTGGTTGGTGGAGAGAACATAATAATTTCATATACGTCAATTACATAGATATTGGTCTGTTGAGTGTGATCTCCAAGTTTGCAGATGACATAACACTTGGAATGATTGTGAAAGACCCCAAACGGGTTGAACAGCTCAGGATGGTCCTCAACAGACTGGGTGAATGGTCAGAGACATGGCAGATGCCTCTAAACTTGGAAAAGTGCAAGGTGATGCATATCGGCCAAGCAAACCCCAAGTCAGGTATTCACTATTGGGAATGCCTCTGGAAGTGATTAACTTGGAAAAGGATTTGGGTGTTCTGATTAGCAGTGACCTAAAGTTTTCCAAGCAGTGCATTAAAGTAGAGAAGAAAGCTCAGAAATTATTGGGCTATATTAACAGGCAATTTAACCGACTGGGCACCAGCTAATAACTAATAAATAAACACTCCAGGCACGGCCGAAAACGGAAATTTTAGTTCTCCCTAAAACAGCTTAAATAGGTAAGAAATGAAGGAAAAAAAAAAAAAAAACACCCACCTCGGTCATTTGAGGGTCCTGAGGTGCCAGGCGCCTCTTCAAACCTCTCGCGCCGGCACCACACCACAGCTGGCCAAGGCAGCATGGCTGATGTACGATGCTTCCAGTTTTCGAGTGACGGTTATTTACACCATCCGAGCATCATATGTGCCTTCATCGTTCATACTGTATATTAGCAACATGTATCACATAATGTCATTGTAAGTGAAGTTACAGTGTGATAAGTGCATAGATTCAAGTTTTATAAATCCCGACGAATGGCAAGGGCCGCGCGTGTCCTGGTTACCATAGCGATGGGCGGCCGAGACCATAACAGAACGCACGCATGTACACACGGCCAGCTGACTGACACCTGTCTGCCACCACTCACTTTCATTCTGTGCCTCTCTCACGCACTCTGCTTATTTATTTTATACTTTATCGTATGTCTTATAGTAAGAATATGAGTTTTACACATTGGTTCAGGCATTTTTTACTTAGAAATATGGGTTTTAACATTGTATTTTGTACTCTTGTTTTATCGTCATTGTTCACAGCGTTATAAGTTTATGATAAATTTACACTTATTGGTGTCCGTCACTGTTTTACGTATATTTGAGTGTCACTGTCACTTATATATTGTGTTTGGCACTTTGTATATATAATATTTACACTTGTTTTTTATATCCACACTTCACATCTGACAGCGTCGTTTATCGCAGTCTTTGAACACATTCTTTTAGAAATGTTCAAAGGTGTGATACTCCCTGAAACAGAAGAGCAAACACAGTGCAACACCACATTCTTTGCACCAATACCTGGTATCTGTTCGTGATGGGGTCCTCTGTGTCGTGTTCCGGCACACATGGCACCATCTGCGGGGTCTTTCATTCCCCTCTGTGGAAGGCACCCAGTCAGGAAAGTGGCATTCTGTCAGCCTGGCAATCCTTTCTGCTGCTGGCTGTCGATGTACAGGGTGTTGCTGGGCTTGGGGGGCAGTCTTGTTCTTCAGCAAAATCTCCCTGGACAACTTGATGCAGAAGTTCTCCATAGTTTTCTGTTTGCCGGTGATTGTTGCGTGGAGGATGTGGCAGTTGTACAGGGTTATATTGAGGAGGTTTAAGATCAACTTCTTATACCACCTCATTGTCTTCCTCGCACACTCGACTGACAAGATGACAGCATCAGACTTGTCGACCAGATGCATGTTTATGTTGTAATCACAGTAGGCCAAAGGTTTCTTGATTACTTCACCTGTTGCTCTGTAACGACGTCTGCTGTCTTGGAAGATGGGACGGTGGACTTTTGTGAGGACGTTCGCATCCCGGTTATCCATCCAGGACAAAATGAGGACATTGTTAGCCTGCTGGTAGACTATGGAGCCCTTTTCCCGCCTGGGTGGTCGATCGAGTATGAAAGTCCGATTCCTCCTGACGGTGCCACAGACTCTGTAGTGCGGCTATGCAGGTACTTGGCAAGGGAGGAGCAGATGTACCAGTCGTCCAGGTACATTATGTGGTCCCTGTCTAAGTAGTCCTGCATCATGGTGATCACAATGGCCCCAAAAATTCTGTATGTCCTCGATTCCACCAATTCTGTCTTTTTGCCCATCTACAGAATGATGTCCTGAATATAACCGGTGAGACAGTCACACATCACGAATGTCTTCAGGCCATAACGATGTTATTTGCTGGGAATGTACTGGCGGATGCGGATATTTCCCCTCCACAGCAGCAAACTCTCGTCAATAATCAGCCTCTGATGGGGTTTGAAGGCGGCAGCAAACTTGATCTTCAGATACTCGAAGATGAGTCTTATCCTCTCCATGGGGCCCTTCATATCTCTTGGTTGTTTCTGGTTTCTTGTGTGGCTTGCCAGGCTATCGATGAAATGAACGTTCCCCATTATGGCCGAGAACCTATTCCTGCTCATAATTTGTCCAAAGATGGGGGTTCGGACGAAGGGATCCCAGGACCAGTACTTCTTTATCGAGGATTTCTTTGTTACCCCCATCAGGATGACGATGCCCAAGAACATGTAAAATTTTGGGAATACTAGTGTGTTCCATGACAGTCTGGCAGTCTTTGTTCTGTTCTTTCCCAGCCATAAAATAGTAATTATACCAGTTGGTCTGGTCGACAATCAGAGACATGAGATTTGCAGTCAAAAATTGCAGGAATATGTCAAGTCTCGTGGTTTCATTGCCTTGGTTTGGGAGTGCAGGGCTGGCATTCCTGGCGCCCACAAAGTTGTAGTCGGTGGACACAAAGTTCTCCCCATCCACCCAATTCCACAGCTCGGGTTGATCAGCAGCACCTTCGTCGCCAGAGTCATCAGGAGAGGCGTCACCATCCGGGGCACCAGGGGCACCAGGGTGGCGGGAGGGCCTTGCCCTGCTTCTTGACCTCGACCTCGACCTAGACCTTGATCGAGTTGTCAACCTGGAGCCTGATCTCGCACCCCCAGGGGTGGGGCGTTGTAAGAGGGTCACTTTTGATCCACTTCGGCAACGGCTGCGCCCACGTTGGCTGGTAGGTCGTTGTGCACGATCTGGGCATTGTGGCAACGCAGGCGGTGATGGTGTCTGAGGTAGTCTGGAGGTATCGTGTGCGTGGGAGGTCCCAGGCTGAGGTGACACAGGTAGAGGTGAGTAAGGTAGTGGGCCGGGGGGTGATGGTGGTGGTGGTGGTGTCGGGTGGTGAGGCGGAGATTGCGCTGAGTCATTCCGTGCTGATAAGGAGGGAAACAAGTGGCGTGCGAGGCATGCGTGGCGACGTGGTGGAGATGATTCTAGGGCAGGCATTTCCTCATCTGTTTCTTCTTATGAGGAAGTCAATGGCTGTGCTGCTATGATGGCTGCACCCCTGCACAACCCATAGAAGGTGTTAGGGGTTGCAGCTTTTAGTGGAGAGACAGTGGAAGGTGGTGGTGAAGGCAAGTGTGGGGGAGGACCGTGCCGCATTTGTTGTGGGGTAGCAACATGACCCCTCTCATCCTCAGCTCGTATCTTCTGACTCCTACGACGCCCTGGCGAAATTCTGAGGAATACCATGGGGTCTGGGTCATCCTCCTCCTTCTCCTCTGACTCTTCCCCACTTGGTGGGGAGTCAACTATGTCATGGGGAGCAGTGGGGGAGCGATACCCACTCTCCTCCCTTTGTTCCAACATAGCGAGGCGACGAGAGATGGGGACAATGGGTTCCTCCTCTTGCATCTCCTCTATCTCCATCAAAGTTGGCCGATACTCCTCCCCTGAATCCTCATCTGACGATCCAGTGTCACTATCAGGCACATCACTTTCCTCAAGTATAGCCAGTGCATCCTCAAAGCTAACACCCCTGCGTGGGTAGCGACGAGGGAGATCGGACATGATGTATCACTCTTGAGATAAATGGGAAAACTGACTTCCCACTCCTCTCGTCCGTCCCCACCGTGGCTGGACTTGGGGGTTGCCAAGTATTGCCACTGTTTGGCAACATCCTAAGAAATATCCCATATAAATCTGAGCCCTATAGCTACCATAGGACAAGAATAAATAAGGTCGAAAGTCGTGGTAAGATAAGTGGGTACACTGTTTTCCGCATCCTCCCACGCATCCCAACCCGCGCAGCTTGACTTGGGGGTTGCTGAGTACTGCCACTGTTCAGCAACATTCTAAGGAACATTTCATACAAATCTGAATCCTCTAGCTACCATAGGACATAAGTAAATAAGATCAAAAGTTGTGATGAGATATGTGGGTAAACTGGCGTCACCCACCCGCGCGGCTGGAGTTGGGGTTTGCCGAGTACCGCCACTGTTCGGCAACATCATAAGGTACATCCCATACAAATTTGAACCCGCTAGCTACCATATAGGGCAGGAGTAAATAAGGTCGAAAGTGCCGACGCAGGTGCTACGGCGCTGGGGTTTAGCGTTACATACATTGCCGACACATACGCTGCGGCACTGGGGTCCAGTGGGTTAAGTATAAAAATAAGGAAATAATCCTCACACTTTATAACTCTCTGATACATCCTCTCCTGGAGTATGCTGTTCAATTCTGGTCTCCAGTACTCAGGAAAGATATAGAGTGACTAGAAAGAGTACAAGCTAGAGCTACAAAGCTTATTCTATCGCTTGGAAGAATGAGCTATGAGGACCGGTTGAGAGCTCTTGATCTCTTTCCGTTGGAGACCCGCAGACTACGAGGTCAGCTCATTGAAGTATTTAAAATACTTAATGGGTTTGACAATGTAGATTATAGCAAAATGTTTAGCCTCAATATGAATACAACACACAAACATGGCTGGAAATTAGAATTGAAAAGGTTCAGCACTAGTATTTGTGGACACTTTTTCACATGCAATATCTGTTCCACCTGGACCAAACTTCCCTCCGAAGTTGTAAACAGTTCTTCAGTAGAGCAGTTCAAGAAGAGAGTAGATAGTATTTTGCACACTCTGTAAAGCGTATGGTGCAATAAACAATCTCTCTCCTTCCATTTTGAGTATCTCCTCGGAATGGACCGCAAGGTCTCTGTGATACTAAATTTTCCTTGTAACTCCTTGTAACTTTATCTCTCTCTCTCTCTCTCCCACACACACACACACACACCTGTCCACACACACAACTGATCATCATACACTGGATACCATACTAATATAAATAATTTAATCGATTTGTATTTATATTAACCTACTTTTAAAATGTACATTAATTAATTGATTTATAGGTGCTCTTCAGGATCTATCAGAACACAATAAATTTGAAAGAAATAATAATAATAATAATAATAATAATAATAATAATAATAATAATAATTAAAGTTGCAAGCAACGTTGTGCGGGGTTCGAGCGGGGTTGCACACAGGGTATTGTGTTGGATACAAGGGCTGTGCCACATATATCAAAATATCATGTATCTTATCGGGCATGGAGAAAGTACAGAAGGAATATAGTGTAGCCATTTTGGCTATAGCCACTTAGACCATTAAGCAGTGTGACCATTTTGGTTAAAGCTATTAATCCTGTACGAGTTGTTGTTGTTGTTGTTGTTCCCTAAGCTGCCTGGCCGAACAGCCCCGAGTCCCTGAGGAATCAGGCTTTCCCACAGAGCTCTCATTGAGTGTAGATTGTGTTGTTGGCGTAAGTGGTTGTGTGAAATGCAGTCTTCTATGATGTGTTTAATGGTATGGGGTGCTGTGTTACATCCCGGGCATGCGTCGAAACGGAGTCATCCAGTCTCTTCTGATAGCTCAGGAGAGCTGGATGGTGTCCACATCTCAGCCTGGCCAGGTGGACTCTGTCCTCGCGAGGAAGGGAGGATTCGGAAGGATGGATTTCGGGAGGTCGTGCTTGCAGCTACGTGTTGTCTGTGAGTGAGTGGATGGATCGGCGAGAGATATGAGTATGGATGTGCTTCTGGAAGTTGGTTCGGGGTGGGCAGGGAGGGAGAGAGGACAGTAATTGTGTGTGATACCGTGTGCTGGGTGTTGTTTTGATATTTCTTGGTGTCTGTGGGTGTGTTGCCATGTAGTTTAGTGGGTGGTCTTGGTTCGTGGAGGCTGCTGCTAGGAATTGAGTGCCTCTCATGTCCAGATGGTCTTTGACTTTGAGGATTTTGGTTTCTTGATGTAGGTGATCTGTGGGTGCAGTAGCTGTGCAGCCTGTAATGATCTTCAGGGCTTTGTTTTGAATAGTCTGTAAGGTCTTATGATGTGTTTCAGCTAGGTTAGAAGCCCAGGCTGGGCTTGCGTATTCCATCACTGATCTTATGTATTGTTTATATACTGTGGTGGTAGTTTCTTTGTTGTGTCCAAATTTTGTGTGAGCAAGTGACCTGAGGGCGTTAAGTCTGGCTGTCAGTTTCTTTTTAATGTTTGTGGTGTGCTGTTTGAATGTCATATGAGTATCATATGTTACTCCTAGGATTTTGGGTGTGTGTGTATGTGTTAGGGGTGTGTTGTTTATGGTGAGTTGAGGGATGTATTCGTGTTTTCCTGTCCAGCTTGTGAGCAGGGTTGCGGTGGATTTGGCTGGGGCTAGATTAAGTCTGTTTGTAGTGCACCAGCCATGTAGTGTGTTGAGATAGGGTTGAAGGAGATCTGTTGCTCTTTTTGGGTCATGGTGTGTGCATGTGAGTGTTATGTCATCTGCATAGGAGGCTAAGTTTATTTGGGGCGTATTGGGTGTAGTTATATCGTGCATGTACAGATTGAAGAGTGCGGGCGATAGGACGGATCCTTGTGGGACTCCGTTTGGAAAGTTTCTGATTTTAGATGACTGACCGGCAAAAGATACGTGTGCACATCTGCCTGCTAGGAAGTTGGCCAGCCACCTTTTTGTGTTGTTGTGCATGTTTGTGTTGTAGATTTTGTTTGTTAGGTTGTGGCGGGGGATGGCATCGAAGGCTTTACTAATGTCGAGTGTGGCTAATAGTGATCTGTGTGGTGGTCTAGCTGAGTTGATGCCATCAAAAGCTCTTTGTGTAAGGTCTGTGAGAAGAGTTTTTGTGGAGTGTAGTGGCCTAAAGCCATGTTGTGTTGGAGCTAGGGGTAGGTCGGGTGTAATTAGGTGTAATACTAGGCGTTCCATGACTTTGGAGGGGGAGCAAAGGAGTGTGATGGGGCGGTGCGAGGAGGGTAGCGTGGGGTCTTTGTTGGGTTTGGGGAATGTGGTGATGAGACCATGCCTCCAAATGTCTGGTATTGTGTTGTGTGAATAACTGTAGTTTGATATGTTAGTGAGTGCTTGTATGCCTTGTGGTCCCAGGTGTCTGAGGTGTATGTTGCTTATGTTGTCTAGGCCACAAGCGGGTGAGTGCTTGAGATTGTTGATGATATGCTTTGTCTGGTGATTGGTGAAGGGTGTATAGTCAGGGTCTGTGGGGAATTGTCTCTTACGTCGGATGACACGTCGGTCGTCTTTGTGAGGTTTTAGGTGGCTGACATGTGAGAAGTGATTGATGAGAGTGTTTGCTTGTTGTTTACATGAAGGAGTAGAGTCTGTTGTTGTGATTGCAGCATGTGATTGTGTTGTGTTGCTGTTGGAAAGTGTGATGCTGTTTAGTGTTTTGTAGAGTTTTTTGGGGTTTGTTTTGTGATCAAGTGTTTGTAGGAAGTTATTCCAATTTAGTTTTTGTTGTTCTTGTATTTTGTTGTTAGTTTGGGTGTTGAGTGTTTGGATTTGTTGTGTGATGTCTTGTGTGTGGGGTGCTGGGGAGTGTTTCAGTATGTCATGTTGTCTGATGAGGTTTTGAATTTCTGGTGTGAAGTTGGGGTTGTGTCTGTTTCTGTTACCTCTTGGAATGTGTTTCTTGTCAGCGTTTTGGATAGTTTTATTGAGTATGTGTACAGCATTGTTGATGTTAGTGATGGGTGTACTGTTTAGAGTTGTGAAGTGTTGTTCTGTCTCATTTGTGAATGCTTCCCAGTTAGCTCTTTTATAATTGGTGTATGTGTGTTTGTGGCTAGCTGGGGTGAATCTGGTTTTGGTGGTGATAATGATCGGGAGGTTGTCAGAGCCTAAGGTTCTGACCACCCTCCAGGATGTTGTGGGGGCGAGTTCTGGGGAGCAAAAGGTGATGTCTGGAGATGATGGGTTATAGAGGGCTTGGTGAGGAATATGGGTATGTTGATGGATGTCGTAAAGGATGATGAGGTTATCAGTTTGGTTTTGTAGTACCAGCCCTCTGTCTGTGTCGGGGTTGTCGACAAACCAGGCCGACGTCTTGGCGTTGAAGTCACCACCCAGGATGATGTGTGGGGTGTTTGTGATGTGTTGTAAGTGTGGTCTGTATTCATTTGGTACAGTAGGGGATGTATGTGTTTATGATGGTTATGTTGGAGTTGTTGCCAGTGCGTATTTTAATTGATTGTATTTCTGTTGTGTTATCATTTGGGGGGAGGAGGGATTTGGTTTGTACACTGGTAACTATGTATGATATTTCTTTGTGTACCAGGGTGATGAGTCCACCGCCTCCGCCGACAACCAGGTCTTGTCTGATGGTGGTGAAATCATGAAATGTGGGTGTTTTTTGTGTTGTGCGGAGTTTTGTTTCTTGTAAGATGGCAATGTGTATGTTGTGTTGTTTGGTGAAGTGTGAGAGTTCGTGTTTCTTTGTGTTGATGCCATCTATGTTCAATTGGAGAATGTTAATGTTATGTGCACAATGTATGTTGGGTGCTGCTGCACGAGGATGGGGTGGGGGTGAGGGAGGGCCTGGGGGTTGGGATGGGTGAGGTGGGGGTGGGGATTGGGGAGCAGGAGATGGGGGTTGGAATGGATTAGGATGGGGTGTGGTGTGTTGAGTTGAGGATGTGGATGGTATGGGAAGATTAGGGGGGGTAGGGAGGAGAGGTGGACGGGTTTTAGGGGGGGGGAGTGGATGATATGGGAAGGTTAGGTGGGTTGGGGAGGAGAGGTGGACGGGTTTTAGTCGAGGGATTTGACTGGGAGAGGGAGGGGCATGAGGAACAGGTCCAGGTGTGTAGTGTTTCTTGGAGGCAAGTGTTGTGCAGGTGAAGTGGGTCCAGTTCCTTCATGAATTGCAGAGAATTGAACCCTTAGTGTGGCGACTCGAAGTGATGGGTTTTGAGCAAGTTGGACATAATTATGTATGTGTAGGTGGGTCCTGGGTTGCTCTCAATGTCTCCGGCTAGAAGAAGTCTTCGAGAAATGACAGCCGGAGAGTCATTTCTCGGTGTAGGAAAAACTGTGTGATGTGTGTGTGTGGTGTGAGAGGTGTGGAAATTCCCGGCGCGACCGAAGCCGCTCCAAGGACTCCTGTACGAGTAGGCATAATTGCCCGAAATTGCCTTCATTCCCTGCTCATTTTCATGCATAAGCAAAAGCCAGAGCGTAATGCAATTATGTATTCGTAAAAGTACGGTAATAGCTTTCAAATTACTCCTGAATCATCCCTGTACGATGTCTGGTTTTCTTGTAAGGATCTTGCAAACGAAGGGCAAAATTGCTAAAAATTACCAAGTCCGATAGGCGAAATCGCTAAAAATTACCAATTATTTTCTGTTTTCGCTGTGTGACGCTGCACATAAGTGAGCTCTCTCTCACACAAACCTCAGTGTCGTGGCGGGGCCTGTAGGCTCCGGCTGACGTCCATCCGTGCTGCTTGTAAAAGCTGGCCTGGCTCACAGGCTACAAAATAGCCGGAAAATCGTCTCCGTCATATGAGGGGCCCCGCGGGAATTGGGTTAAGAAGTGTGGTTGTTTTGATTATTTGATGGGGTCACCATAAGGGTAATGGTGTGGCATTTTTTCTGTACAGAAGCTTGGCCTTTTTGGTTGGGGCTTCTTAGGAATGTGACCTTTTTCGTTAGCCATGGAGAAACTGCGGAGGTACAAATTATTATAAGCAACCTCATGTTAAAAATATCTTATATATTTTTGTTTAGCTTTACTTGGCATTCCTCTTCCTCTATGTATCTAGCAATTTAACCCCCTCAAACTCCTTATGACGCGATGGTGTGGTAATTACCCCGGGCCAAAAAGCTCTAAAAGACGATCGAGTGATAACTCAAGCGAGCTTGAAATACGCAGGCGTTTCGTTCATGGTCACCCCTTCGGGGATCAAGGTGTCCGGCAATATATACCGGTAGGCTATAGATAAATTCATTTTTGGGCTATTTCTTCATTTTATTTATCCTGTTAAAGTGCTTGATTGATTTTTGTGCTAATGTAGTTAGTATTTGGTGTAATTTTACATATTTCAGCTAAATCTGAGGAGCACATGCAATTTACTTGTGCATGTTCAGTAAGTATTGCTGGGGAAAGGGTTAACGTATTCATCTTTTGGGGTATTTATTCTATGTTTTTATCCTGTTTCTGTGATTGATTGAGTTTTGTGCTAATGTAGTTGGTATTTGGTATAATTTTACATATTTTAGATAAATCAGAAGAGCACATGCAATATATTTGGGCATTTTCAGTCAGTATTGCTGGGGAAACGGTTAACATACAGTATTCATCATAGGAAGGGAAGAGGATGTGTAGCTCAGATCTTTGCCCTGAAATAATGTTGTGGAGAAATATCTTGAGAAGGGACAAAAGTTGTATGCTGCCTTCATGGACTTGGAGAAGGCCTATGACAGAGTTAATAGAGAAGGTACCGGTATGTAGAAAGTACTTGGAATATACGGAGTAGATAGCAAGTTGCTGAAAGCAGTGAAAAGCATGTATGAGGGTGCAAAGGTGTCAGTATGTGTTGAGAATGAACAGAGCGAGTTCTTTGATCTGAATTTTGGGTTAAAGAAAGGGTGTGTGATGTCCCCGTGGTTGTTCAATATATACTGTACTGTATATGGATGGAGTCATAAAAGAAATGCAAGGATGAGCAGTGGATGTTGGTGTACCACTAATAAGGGAAGGCAACGAGTGGAATGACAGAGTTGATAGAGAAGGTATGTGGAATGTACTGAGAATATATGGAGTAGATGGCAAGTTGCTGAAAGCAGTGAAGAGTATGTATGAGAGTGCAAAGGTATCAGTACATGTGAAGAATGAACAGAGGGAGTTCTTTGATCTGAATGTTTGGTAAAGCAAGGGTGTGTGATGTCCCGATGGTTGTATATGTATATGTATATGTATATGGATGGAGTCATAAAAGAAATACAAGGAAGAGCAGTGGATGTTTGTGTACTGCTGTTTGCTGACGATATGAATGGGAGTTGCAGGGTCTGGTAAATATGTTTGGAACAGTGTGCGAAAAATGGAATCTGAAGGTAAATGCGGGGAAGAGCAAGGTTATGGTCTTCAAAAGGGGTGAAGCCACAGAGTGTGAGGTGAAGTTGAACGGTCAGGCTATGGAGATTGTCAGCTCATTTAAGTATCTTGGCAGTGTACAGAGTAAAGATGGGAGTATGGATGAAGAAGTGTGGGAGTGGGTGCAACAGGGGAAGAGGGTTGTAGGAATGCTGAAAGCAGTAACATGAAATAGGGTGGTCAGCATGGAACTGAAGAAGTCATTGCATGACAGTGTGGTATTCCCGACACTGACTTACGGAAGCGAAGCATGGACGTTGTTAGAGATATTCAAACCAAGAGTGAAAGGGATGGAAATGAGTTACTTGAGAAGTGTGTGCAGAGTTACATGGAGGGATAGACAGACGAATGAGGAAGTACGAGAGAGATGTGTTGTGAATGTACTGGAAAGTGCAAAAAGAACACCTTGAGATGGTTCGGCCATGTGGAACGTATGGGAAGCGAGAGAATGACTAAGAGCGTGTACGAGTGAGGTGGAAGGACAGAGGGAGAAATAAACCGTGATAGAGGTGGAGGGATGGAGTTAAGAAGTATATGCGTGAAAGCGGTGCTGGATGGGAGGAGGGGCGTCGACTGACAGGGGACAGAGGTGCATAGGGGTGTTTCGTTCGTGGCCAATCCTTCGGGGATCAAGGCGTCCGTCAATAGATAGATAGATAAATTCATCTTTAGGGCTATTTCTTACATTTTCTTTATCCTGTTAGTGTACTTTATTAATTTTTTTGGTAATGTAGTTGGTAATTGGTGTAATTTTACATATTTCAGATAAAGGATGTCAACAGAATAACAAATGATGAGCTGAAGAGACGTTTAGGTATAAAGAGTATTAGCGAGGAGATGCGTACAAGTAAACTGGGATGGTATGGACATGTGGAGAGAATGGATGAACAAAATTGGGTGAAAAGATGCAGGTCTGCGATTGTGGAGGGAGCTGCACCAAGAGGTGGACCGAGTAAGACCTGGGATCGGACTATACGTGCCGATCTCAAATCCAAAAACTTGACAAGTAAAGCATCCCTTAACAGGGTTGCCTGGAACGCCGCCATTAGGAAAAGAGACTGAAACTGCACATCTGTGTGGAGCACTCAGTCTTAAAATGTTATGTACGTATGTATGTATAAATCTGAAAAGCACATGCAATCTATTTAGGCATTTTCAGTCAGTATTGCTGGGTAAAGGGTTAACATATTAATCTTTTGGAGTATTTCTTCCATTTATTTATCCTGTTAGTGAGTTTTATTGATTTCAGTGCTACTGTAGTGGTATTTGGTGTAATTTTACATATTTTAGATAAATCTGAAGAGGACATGCAATATATTTGGGCATTTTCAGTCAGTATTGCTGGGGAAACGGTTAGCATACTGTAGTCATCTTAGGAAGGGAAGAGGATGTGTAGCTCAGATTTTTGCCCGGAAATGTGTTGTGGAGAAATATCTGGAGAAGTGACAAAAGTTGTATGCTGCATTTATGGAGTTGGAGTAGGCCTATGACAGAATTGATAGAGAAGGTATGTGGAAAGTACCGGTACTGAGAATATACGGAGTAGATGGCAAGTTGCTGAAAGCAATGAAGAGCATGTATGAGGGTGCAAAGGTGTCAGTATGTGTGGATAATTAACAGAGCGAGTTCTTTAATCTGAATGTTGGGTTAAAGCAAGGGTGTGTGTGATGTCCCCATGGTTGTTCAAAATATACCGGTACAGTATATGGATGGAGTCATGAAAGAAATACAAGGAAGAGCAGCGGATGTTGGTGTACCGCTGATAAGGGAAGGAAACGAGTGGAAGTTGCCTCAACAGTACAGTACCGGTACCGGTACTACTGTTGCTGACAACACAGTTCTGATGAGCGATAGTGAATGGGAGTTGCAGGGTTAGGTAAATATGTTTGAAACAGTGTGTGAACAACGGAATCTGGAGGTAAATGCTAGGAAGAGCAATATTATGGTCATTGAAAGGGGTGCAACCATAGAGTGTGAAGTGAGGTTGAACGGCTATGAAGAATGTCAGCTCATTTAAGTATTTGGGCAGTGTGTTGAGTAAAGATGTGAGTAGGCCTATGGATGAAGAAGTGTGGGAGAAAGTGTAAAAGGGGAAGAGCGTTGTAGGAACTCTAAAAGCAGTAAGAAGAAATAGGGTGGTCAGCATGGAAGTAAAGAAGTCCTTGCATGACAGTGTGGTAATCCCGACATTGACTTATGGGAGGGAAGCATGGACGTTTCTGACTGGGATTGATCATTGATAATCATCGGTTATGCTAGTTGGAAAATTAGTGGGGTAGAATGTAGAGTTCGGGTGTACCGCCAGCCTGGTATTTGACTGCTTTTGGATACAATAATAGGTTGAGGGGGGTCACCCCCCTATGACATATTGTCATCATCATATATATTGCCAGCAGGAGGCAAATAACCGAAAAAAACGCCTTCAAAATAGACGCGAACTAAAGGCTGGTTCACACATAACCCACACATTTGGGCCCCGTGGCGAGTACCAACGAGTGTGGCCTAAATACGTGTAGACTCGTGTACATACGTGTTAACTCGTGTTTGACTCTGAATAAGTCTTCGTTATTCATGTTAACTCGTGTTGACTCGTGTAAACCCATGTTTTTTTTTTTTTTTTTTTTTTGTCTATGTGATTGAGGGAGGCAAAAGGCATAACTGCCTATAGCGAGTGCCTCCCCCATAGTTGAAAGAGTGACAGGGCCCAAATCAAGGGACGTTCGAGCCAAAATGCCTGGACACACAGAGTTTGAAGCAATTTAAGTCATAGGAAGAGGGAAAGACTGATTCTGGGAGAGAGTTCCAGAGCTCAGCTGTTGAGTAGAAAGTTTGAGAGTAACGTTTCACTCTTGGGTTGGAGAGTTGCACAGAGTAGGGTGGGATTGAGTTGCAAGACGGGTACCACGTGCCCTACGTAAAGGAGGTGGTATGCACTGGGATAGCTCTGAGGAACACTGATTATTATAGTAGCGATAGAATAGCGAGAGATGCAACATTGCGGCGGAGAGAGAGAGATTGCAGAGAGTTGGTGAGTGG
Organism: Paralithodes platypus; assembly: GCA_032716605.1. Classification (NCBI taxonomy): domain Eukaryota; kingdom Metazoa; phylum Arthropoda; class Malacostraca; order Decapoda; family Lithodidae; genus Paralithodes; species Paralithodes platypus. The sequence continues at coordinate 11,105,160 of CM064493.1, read as the reverse complement.
ACGGGAGTTAATGATACGAAAGGCCTTCCTTTCAACTTTGTCTAGGAGAGCGGTGTGAGAGGAACCTCCCCACACATGTGAACAATACTCAACACAAGGGCGCACTATGCCCCTGTACAGAGCAAGAAGCTGTGCAGGGGAAAAGAACCCCCTAAGGCGGTTGAGCACACCCAGCTTCTGGGAGGCTGCCTTAGCAAGACTGGTAATAAGAATAAAAAGAGACACCAAGAATATTGAGAGAAGATGAAGGGTTGATTTTTGTATTGTTGAAGAATAAGCGATAGTCCACTGGGAGATCCTGACGGGTAGATAGATGGAGAAATTGGGTTTTGGAAGCATTAAAGTTAACAAGGTTTTCTCTGCCCCAATTGGAAATAGTATTTAGATCAGAATTTAAGAGTTCTATGGCTTCATTACGTTTGTCGTTGAGGGATTGCTGGCTGGGGCGTTCTGAAAAACTAATGGAGTAGTGTAAGGTTGAGTCGTCTGCGTATGAATGGATGGGAATTAAGGTACAGTTAAGGAGATCATTTATAAAAATTAGAAAGAGAATAGGAGATAGGACAGAGCCCTGAGGAACACCGGAGTTTATAGGGTGAGGAAGTGAACAATGGCCGTCCACAACCGCGGCTATGGAACGGCCGGAAAGGAAATTAGAGACAAAGGCACAGATGGAGGGATAGAAACCGAAGGAGGGTAGTTTAGAAATTAAAGATTTATGCCAGACTCTATCGAAGGCTTTCGATATGTCTAGTGCAATAGAAAAAGTCTCAACGAAGTCCCGGAAGGAGGATGACCAAGAGTTAGTAAGATATGAAAGAAGATCACCAGTAGAGCGACCCTTAAGGAAGCCATACTGGCGATCTGAGAGCAGATTATGAGAAGAGAAATGCTTAAGAAATTTAGAAGCAAGAATAGTTTCAAAAACTTTAGAAAGACAAGAGATAAGAGCAATTGGACGATAGTTGGAGGGTTGAGAGCGGTCACCCTTCTTTGGGACAGGTTGAATGTGAGCAAACTTCCAGCATGAAGGGAAGACGTTAGAGGATAGACAGAGACGAAAGAGTTTGCCTAGGCAGGGAGTCAGCACGGAAGCACATTTTTTGAAAACAACAGGAGGAACACTGTCCGGACCGTACGCCTTATTAGTGTTAATCCCAGAGAGGGTAGAAAGTACATCTTTAGAAGAGATTAGGATATTAGGCATAAGTAAGAGAGAGGAGGGCGGAGAGGGAGGAATAGCACCGGAATCATCCAAGGTGGAGTTTCTAGCAAAAGTTTGAGCGAAGAGTTTAGCTTTGTCAGAGGAAGAAGTGATGGTTGTGCCATCAGAGTGGGAAAGGGGAGGGAAAGACGAGGAAGAGAAATTGTTGGAGGTTTTTGGCTAGATGCCAGAAAGCTTGGGAAGAGCTAGAGTTGGATAGTTCAGTGCATTTATTATTGATGAAAGAGTGTTTGGCAAGTCGAAGAACAGATTTGGCTTGATTCCGGGCAGAAACATATGAAGAATGAGAGTCTTGAGTTTTAAGGCGTCGGTACCGTTTGAATGCTTCCTCCTTATTGCGGACAGCAGTAGAACAGGCGTGAGTAAACCAAGATTTTTTAGCATTAGTCTGAGAGAAAGAGAATGGAATGTATGCTTCCATGCCCGATAGGATTACCTCGGTAACACTCTTTGGTGATTCATCGCTTTTCGTCATCATTTCGACGTTGACGAAGCAACACGTGTCTACACGCAACAACACGTATGTAACACACATGCAACACGTATCAACAAGAGTAGAGAGCACGAATGTGAGTGCCAAAATTTGGTGCCCCCATGCTGCCAGAGTTACACGATTCAAACACGAGTGAAAACACGAGTAAACAAGAGTAAACACGATCCACTGAGAAAAAAACACGAGTGGAACACGAAAAAGCAAGTGTCATTTGAAATACCGTTATTTCAAAAATATAGGACTAATCAACGAGAGTTTACACGAGTTTACACGGATGTAACACGAGTCAACACGTGTGCAACAGAGATCCAACGAGAGTCAACGCGTTGTCTTTCATGTTGATCCGTATAACAATCGTGTTGATCTGTGTAACAATCGCGTTGACTCGTGTTAGACTCGTCCATACTCTTTGTTTACGTGCCCTGGAATGTGGCCATTTTTTTTCAAATTTTTGACACTCGTGTTGGCTTCGTGTTACACTCGTTTTGACTCTCAGTTACTCTTACAGACTCTTGCATGAACACGTGTTGACTCGTATTGACTCGAGTTAACTCGTGTTACACTCTCTTTGACTCGGGAGCAATTGCTACTCGCGGCCGACTCAGCCTCCAGCGACGGCGATAATCGACGAGTGTGACTCGTGTTGGACTCGCGCACCGACTCGGCTATGTGTGAACCAGCCTTTAACCACGGTGATCGACATATGTAAACATGACGGCGGCGGTGTCGGCGTCGGACACTTGCGATAATGTTCCCGTCTATTTTGAATGCCATTGGATACAATAATATGTTGAGGGGGGGCTTTGCCCCCATGACATGTTGTCATCATCATATATATTGCCAGTAGGGGGCAAACAACCAAAAAAATTGCCGCAAAGCCCTCCCCTCAACATATTATAGTATCCAATGGCAGTCAAAATAGACGGGAACATGATCGCAAGGGTCCACCGCCACCGCCGCCGCCGTCATGTTTACATGGTCGATCACCGCAGTTACTGTAAGTTCGCGTTTATTTCGAGTTTTTGACGACAATTTTATTTGGTTAGGCCTATTTGCCCCCTGCTGGCAAATTATATGATGATGACAATATGTCATGGGGGGTGTTTGCCCCCTCAACATATTATCGTATCCAACGGCATTAAAAATGGACGGGAACATGATGGCAAGCTTCCGCCGCCGCTCTGCGCAGTGTAAACAATGGTGGCGGTATGCCCGAACTCTACATTCTACCCGGCTAGGCCTATATTATAGGCTACAGTAAATAAGTAGGCTAAGCTATTTTATCTATAGGCTATGCCTAGTCTAATATTACAATTTAAGGTAGCATTCAAGTTGACTACAGCAGGACTTACCCTTGACCAGGTATAGGCTATCCTAGTGTTTACTAGGCCTATGCCCCTTTGAAAGGACATTAGCCTAGCCTAACCTAACAACCTTACCTAACCTATTATAGTAGGCTATTATGGGTGGGGGCTGCTGCCCCTACACCCCGATTTTTGGAGTATTTATCTATTTTGTCTGTGAAGTTGGAATATTTTCAATTTGTCGATAACAAAAATCCTCCATGCGGACTATAGCCTATGGAGAAAAATATGGTGAATCTATTGTTGCCTATTATCTCTAATAAATTGTTTCTCATAATGCTGCAGTAGTGTCGTTTAAAATACCAACCATTTAATTGTGCCTTTAAAAATGACATAAATTAGGCTATAGGCTACTGGAAGACTTTAAGAAAGACTGGGTTAGGGTCATTGTCGTGCCAAAGCTAGATTATAGCCTAAATATAAAAGGAAGTGAATAAAATTAAATATGCCGAAAAAAATCGCCGTCAAAATAGACGCGAAGTTAACCGAGGCGATCGCCCTATGTAAACATGACGACCGTACACCCGGTAACTACATCCATCCCATTAAAAGTTACTGTGGGACACAAAATATGTTGAGGGGGTCTCTGCGGCTCTGCCCCCCCCACATCGGCCCGTCACGTATTATGACGTACGGTAAGTCATCATCATCTGTGCTAATTCATAGGATCCCCAATTAAGGACAAAGTCAATCAACAGACGAAATAAGCTCCCAAATTACAGTAACATAGCGGCCCGCCGTTTATGGGCGACTTTTTACACGTCATTTTAAATGTTTCTTTCCTGCCCTGGTCTAGGCCTAATAGATTTTTCCAAAGAATCAAACTTAAATTAAAAGGAAGTAGCCTAGCCTACAGTTTATAGGAAGGCTATTCCAACATGCATTCCAGAACTTAGGCTAGCCTAGGCCTAGGCTATATGAACATTTGTGGGTGGTCTGCCAAAAAAGAATCACTAGGCCTATTAGGCTATGGGTAGGCTAGTATGGGGTGCATTTTGCAAATCTTCTGAACTCTTAGGCCTAGGCTAGGCTAAATTAAAACTCACAAAATCTGAGTAAAACCAGCACTAGAAGTTTGTCTTTGCATTGTGAAAGTTACCTCTGAATCTCTGACTTGGTAACAGTTCGGTATGGGCCGGCTTAAGTAACCCTGCTTTCTTTGAGTACTACACGGCAAGAGAAGCTTTCGGTTCTGTCATTACTGTTCAAGGTAAACAGCAACTGCTAAATTCGACATCATGTTCAAATAATATGTAATATCACTGTCTATGGTTGTATTAGACAAAAATCGTAATAGGTTTCTATTTTATGTGGATAAATAGTATTAAGCTGAATAAACTAAATACTGAAAGTTCACTAGAGTGGTTGTTGATACATTTGCTAGACATCATCATCATCATCATCATCATAGATATGAGGGAGGAGGGAGGTAGGAAGGAAGGGCAGGGTAAGTCACACAGGTAATTGCCAACACTTTAACCCATAGGATCCGGGGAGCCTCATATGAATTTTGGTAAAATCAAATTCATAATTCAGTAGCTACTGATTGAGACTACCTAGAGCAGTCAATGTTTTTGCAAATTGTAGAACTTGTTGTCTGTATAATGCCGTAGAGATGACGTCGCTACAACGCGTGGTTGCCGAGTTCTGATGATTATAGCGGCAATTTTTGTTTTACCATTTTGCATCATATGAGGCCTCCCGGATCCCAAGGGTTAAAGGTCCATATCATTGTTATTAAACAAAGCATTTGGCAAAGGGAGGAATTGTTAAAAACCTTAGCCAATACTTTGTCATTCACCAAAAATTTATTTGAATTATCATTATTATTTGGTAGGGTAGGTATGTATAGGTAGGTTGGCTAAATAATTGCTGGAATTCGTAGGGACTCGAACTGTTTTGAGAGAGTTAAATACAAAAAAAATAATAGATCTGAATAATAAAGAGATTATGTTATTAAGCAAAACTGGGGGATGCGTGGAAGCCTATAGACTGTAGACGGTAAACTTTGTGTGGGTAGCGAATGCGGTTTTAAAGTCATTTAAGAATACACAGTTTTCAATGCTGCGGCCAAACTATTCCACCCATTTATATTCTTTTGTTATCAAAACGTTCGGAATCGCGAGCTTCACCCAACTACGCAAGCATGGCTTTGATCATCGGCGTAGTTTTCCAGATGTGGAATTTTAAGTGGAATTCGAGGTTTTTTCAAGATTGCCGGAAAAAAACCCATGTGCAAAAGCAAAACCTTCTCTATAACATTTGCGGAGCATTAGTAGGGGAGTCCGTATGCCAAAGCCCAGTCGTTTCCTATGAGTGGGAGAGACGGTATTTAGGCGTCAAGTTTTTCGGGAAATCGGCTGCCACGGACCTGTTTGGCCGCCATGCCGGATGTTTAGCATATCAAAAGTTGCCCAATACAAAAACGCACCTCTTGTGAAAGTTTGATCCCGATCCAAAAAGTGGTTCTGGAGTTATTGCATCGAAACCGGTGCGTAAGAAGAATTTGGATGAAAAACCGGGTTTAATGATTACAATAGGGGTTCCCCGTAGGGGACGAACCCCTAATAATTAAAGTTGCAAGCAACGTTGTCCGGGGTTAGAGCGGTTTTGCAAGCAGGGTATTGTGTTGGATACTAAAATACCACAGGAACGAAAAACCTGAGAGTGAAACCTCCACCCCTAACGAGTCACAGGAACGAAAATCCTGAGAGCGAAACCCCCATCCCCAACGAGATCCCAGGTCCCTTTTTCATCCCCGATTGGGTCTCTCTCTCTCTCTCTCCCAATTCATTCCACATATTATACGTCTCTCAATCACAGTCTTCTAATATACAAACCACAATACTTTACTCACTGATATTCTTGATGTACCACCTAAGTATGTATTTAATTATGTAACCACCATACAGGCTATAATACTTTCATTGTGTAGGTTCGAGGCGATCTAAAAGACACCTTAGCTTCCATTTCACACCAAATCAGATCGTGATTACGTCAGCCCTGTATTTAGTTATATAACAATCATAGTCCCCCCAATTCTAGCAATTCTGTCTCTAACCTTCCGTTGTTTTATCCACTAACTATATATATTCCCAACCTTTTTAACATTCACAACACTCACATACCAAACCCATGCTCAGCTGTCCTTTTTCTGTTGTAGTAACTAAGTATAGATAAGTGCCCCCGTGCTCAGTTGCCCCCCTTGCCTTGTTCTTTTAGTAACTAAGTGTATATATAATATTAACCGGAGTATGCCACCTGTATTGATGCGACATAGCGGCACTGTCCTTGTGTCGTATTGTGCCACGTGCATACCAACCCGGGTTCATCATCTTATTAGGACGATGTCTATAATGCCGTCGTTTATGCATGTATTCACTCCTTAGGGTAACTATCTGTTATCCACTATGTTTCTCTTTTCCACTTAACTCCGCATGTTACACGCCTATTTAAAACCCAGTCTTCTAAAATACAAACCACATGATTTTCCTCCTAGACATTCCTGATGTAGCCTACCAACTAAGTATGTATTTCATGAGATAACCACCTTGTGGGTTATAGTACTTTCATTTGTGTAGGTGCGAAGGCGAGCTCAAAACACCTTCGATTTCCAGTCCACAACGAGCCCGATCATGATTATGTCACCCCTATAATTAATTATGTAACCCACATACCCCCCATTGCTCAGCTGTTCCTTTCTTCTGTAGTAACTAGATATATATAGATATGTGCCCCGTGCTCAGTTGCCCCCTTGCCTTGTTTTTTTTAGTAACTAAGTGTATATATAATATTAACCAGAGTATGCCACCTGTATTGATGCGACATAGCGGCACTGTCCTTGTGTCGAATCGTATTCCGTGCATTGCAACTGTTACGTCCTGGGATATATAAACACTGGGCTCTTTCTATTGGACTAGGTATGCGGCAACAAGCAACAACGGAAAATGCTAGATCCAACCCTTATCTATAAACCCAGGCAACAAACCACCCTAAACCGTCAAGAGTCCTGCCTGGACAACGAGGTATCCTATGACTCGGTTACAGGGTGCACGCACTATAGACTGCTGATAGTCAAGCAGGCTATATAAAAGATCACACAATTAAGTTGACTTAAAGCTTCAAGGAAAAGATAGATAACGGAATTAAATTGCAGAAACAATTTAATAACAAACTAGAAGAAAGTACATTTAACGTTACGTTAATTAATATAACTAATAACCCCTGCGTGAAAGAAGGTGAAAGCAAACAGTCCTCAAAACATCGTACAGGTAGACAAGATGCGGGTCTCTAAACTGCATGCGCCTACTGTAGGATCTGATGCTTAGCAAAGAAAGTACGTTACGGATTTAGAGAACTCTTAACTCATAAGCAGGAATAAATACTAGTGATAGGACATACAGTGTATAATGGCATAGGTATAATTAAATAAAGGCAGCAACTCGCAACATAACCACATACAGGTGTGCTTCTCACTCTTAGTCAGGCAAGCCTGCTCGGACAGAGTCTCTAAGCCACACCCTGACTCACAATGCTCACAAAAACGGTAAACTGTGGCACAATAGCAAGCATACAGAGATAATAAACCCCTAGCTGTTAATCTGCCAGGTGGCAGAGGTCTAGCCGGAAGGATATAGGCTTCGGATACCCGGGCTGAGCCACCTGCTCTAGCCTAGGGACGTTCCCAGGTCTGTGCGCCAAATTACTCTAATTGAAATGGTGCTCTGTTGAGAGACTCAGATCGCAAGTATCTGACTCTCTCCTGGCGACCCTAAAACAAAAGCAAGACGTGCTAGTGCAATGCTGAGTGGACTAGGCAATGGCCCTCACACAACACAACGCTAGACACACAGGGACACAGACAAGAAAATGTCCCCAGACTCCCACGGGTATCCTAGTAAAGTCGTGCGGGTCCACGGGACTCGCACCAGCAGACTTTACTTAAAGGATCGCAAAAAGCCTCCCCTCCGGTCTAGCCCCTGCTAACCTGCCACAAGAACACACTAGCAAGCATGAAACCACCAAATATGAGACAACAAAAAAGCTTCCTAGGTCTCATTAACAATTACATCCCTGCATAAGGTCCAAAACCCTAACTAGTTATCTGAGAGCTCGTCATTAATTCAATAATAGATATAAGGTCTATCAAGGGGATGGGATAATTAAATAGATTGGTGAAGTAGTGGAAAGAAGGTATACAAAGTAAGAGAGAACGTTTCTAAGTGGGGTTGAGAGGGATAGATATCAAGGGCGTCCGAAGGGTACGACAATGAGGTGAGCTCTGAGTCTTGAATCTGTCTGGACCCCACCCTAGGCATGCAGAATACATCCCAGGCTTGGCAACACTCAACACAGTTGCCTGGTCAAAATCCTCTACCCCGTGCGTGAGTCGAAACTAAGCCTAACGTTGCAATCAAATGCATGTGGCAGCACTTCAGGCTCGTCCTAAGCTGGTCTCTCCGCGCGAAGTAAAGTCCCAAGCTGGTCTCTCTCTCCCGCTCGTCTCTTCCCGCTAGACTTACATCTTATATATTATAATGAAACAATCAACTATCGAGAATAAAATATACTAAGATGCGTTGGTTAAGAATAAGGGCAGCTTCAAGCTGTGAAACAACATAAGAATATCCCAGACATTAGTTACATTGTCGTAGGATATATACCAAGGGAAAGCCTGCCGGCCGGCTACCACCAGCCGGTTTCTAAACGGCTGGGCAGCCGACGCGCGCGCATGCCCGCACGTGGCTACTATGCAGAAGCGTCACACCTCCCCTAAGATATAAGACCCTTGACTAAGTTCTTCATATCTAACAGAAAGCTTCTCATAGTACCACACACTATTGCGACACAAGGCACTATATTATAAACAAAAAATAAAGACTGTTGCGCTCCACCGAGCAAGTTCAACTAACTCAGCGACAATAAGCGAAAACATTCAACTTAGATACTGCTACAACATCTTATACAAAATTCTACACGTTATAAAAAATAAAGAGTTTTTATTAGGTTTTTGCTTTTTTAATTTGTTTTTTTCGGCTGAACTACAGTGACAGCCTATTTTCCTCCACACTCAACCCTCAATCCTGTGGCAGTCTAACCAACATCATCCACCCTTGATAGACAATCCGCTATCACGTTATCAGAACCGGCAATATGGCATATGTCCAGATTATACTCCTGAAGCATGAGTGACCACCTGGTCAGCCTCATATTCCGGTTATGAAACCGATTCAAGAATTTCAGAGGGTGATGATCGGTATAAACCACTACGACTGGTCCGAAAGCAGGAACATATACATCGAAGTGCCTGAGCGCCAACACTATCGCCAGGAGTTCTTTTTCAATTACAGAGTAATTCCTTTGTGCACTATTGAATTTTTTACTGTAAAAACTCACTGGATGTTCGATACCTTCATCATCTGTCTGTAACAAGACAGCCCCAGCCCCTACGCCACTGGCATCAGTCGCCAGCTGAAAAGGTCTGCTGAAGTCCGGGGCCCTGAGTATGGGGTGGGTGCATAACAGGTGTTTCACCAAGGAAAACGCCTCTGCACACACACTCAGGAACCCACCGGAACTTCTTGTCCTTAGATAATAAGTCAGCTAAAGGTGCAAGTACAGTCGAATAGCCTTTGATGAAGCGACGATAATAGCCTATCATACCTAGAAACCGCATGATTTGTTTCTTAGTAGTAGGCTGGGGAAACTGATCGATGGCTTTGATCTTTGTCTGTAGAGGGCACACCTGACCCATCCCCACCTCGAACCCCAGGTACAAAACTGTGGCTTTGACAAAATCGCACTTACCCAGGTTTACCACCAAACCTGCTTCATTCAGTTTATTAAAAAGCTGTCCGATGTGAGCACAGTGACTGTTAAAATCATCGTCGTATATTATGACATCATCTAGGTACACCGTACAGTTGGGAATGTCGGCTACAATGTTGTTCATTAATTTTTGAAACGTTGCAGGTGCATTTTTCAGCCCGTATGGCATAACATGGCAACGATATGTGGCACCGTCCACCACAAACCCACACACCTCTCGCGCTCGCTCAGACAAGGGCACTTGCCAATATCCCTTAACAAGGTCTATCTTAGTGAGGAACTTGGCTTTTCCTATCTTATCCACACTGTCGTCCATGCGAGGGAGAGGGTAGGCATTTGTGGGGGTTAAACCATTCAACCTGCGGAAATCTATACAAAACCGCACCTTGCCATCCGGTTTGGGCTGCAGTGTGACTGGGGAAGTCCACCTTACTGCACCCTCAGAAATCAGCCCACGTTTCAGCATATAATCCAGCTCTTCCCTAAGTGCTGGTAATTTAATAGGGGGAACACGGTATGGCACTGATTTAAAGGGCGGGTGGTCCCCAACATCGACATCGTGCACCGCTTGAGTAGTGAGGCCAGGATGCTCCGCGAAAACAGCAGGGTTTGAATCAAAGAAGTGCTGCACAGCTACACGTTGTTGCTCAGGCAGGTGCAATATCAACTCATGAGCCACTTGTCTAGAATTCCCTGCCCACTGATCCGCGGATACATGGCAATCCCAATTATCCTCCCCCGCAGCTTGACTGTCCCTTCCTCCTTTTCCACCACGATCGCTGCAGATCAACACCGGGACAGTGAGAGGCTCGGAGGGGCGCCTCACATACTCTTTCATCAGATTTACATGGCAAAGTTGGTTCTTTTTCTTACGATCAGGAGTAGCTACTAAATAGTCGAGATCAAAAACCTTCCTTACAACCCGATACGGACCAGAATACTTGGCAGACAAGGGGTGTCCCACCAGAGGCAGTAGTATCAGTACCTCCTGATCTACTTCAAAATCCCTCAGCTTCACCTTCTGGTCGTATCTGTCCTTCATCTGAGCTTGTGAACTCTTAAGGTTCCGACCTGCTACCTCCAGGCTCTTTAGCATTCTCTCACCGCTTTCAACAACATACTTTAGAAGCGAGCATGGCTTTGTGACTCCCTCCCAGATCTCCTTGACTATGTGGAGGGGCCCCCTGACCCTGTGTCCAAAAACCAACTCGTTCGGGCTAAATCCCAAGCTCTCCCCAGGTACTTCTCTCGCAGCAAATAAAACGTATGGGAGACCTAGATCCCAGTCCTTCCCATTTTCCATGCAATAACACCGCAACATACTCTTGAGAGTCGAGTGCCACCTTTCCAAAACTCCCTGACTCTCGGGATGGTAGGCAGATGACACCACAGACACTATCCCATGTTGCTGCATGGTCTGCTTAAACAGAGCAGAAGTAAAATTGGATCCCTGATCAGACTGGATCTCCTGAGGGTAGCCATAACGAGAGAAATAGACAAGTAGGTTTTTGACAACAGTCTTTGCCATCCCGTTGCGCATGGGGTAAGCATCTGGATACCGTGTTACTACATCCATTACAGTTAGTAAAAATGTATTGCCGGCACTAGTGGGGGGCAATGGGCCAACCATATCGATAACTACTTTGCTGAAGGGCGGCCCAATGACAGGGATGGGTTGTAACGGGGCTCTCGGGATGACCTGATTGGGTTTCCCAACAACTTGACAAGTGTGACACTGTGACACCCATGACACGACACTCGCCTTTAACCCAGGCCACCAGAAAAGCTTGCTCAGAGCTGCCTCCGTCTTACGTGCCCCCAGGTGCCCTGCCAAAGGCACATCATGAGCTAATCTCAATAAGCTCTCACGGCACACCCTCGGTACTACTAACTGGTCCACTAATCCTGACCCGCCATCCCACTTTTTCTTGGGATCCTGATGTCTCCGATACAAGATTCCCTCGGACAAGAAAAAATCACCAGGCTGCGCATCCCCATCGCTCTCCAGTTCGACAGCACCATTACCACACGCCCTGACTTCAGGATCTTCCAGCTGCAAGGAACATATATCAGCAGGTGCGAGATTATCCAGGCTCATCTTAAATAATTTATTTCCACCTCCAATGTCCCGCTGAGCCATCCTTTCCTCACGCTGCGCATAACGATGCTGTCGCAGAGTCTCTTCCTGCCCTGCACCTGCACTAGCGGTGACAGGCCCCGGGGCCTCTCCAGACTCTAACATAGGTGCCAATAATGAGTCACCAAGAAACACTGCCGGCTCAAAACTCTCCAATTGACCAACACTTCCCGTTTTCTTGTGACCTTTCCTCCGAGGTTTGATAGACTGAGGTGGTGGCTGCAAGGCTCCGGATGTCTGAGAACGCGTCACAACACACGCCATGGTTTGTACGCTACACTTCTCAACCCACTCCTGTTCCTCCCTACTAACGTCGGCCGCCTTCTCGGCAACGACCAAGGGTGAAACCTTAGAAGCAGGCACCGCAAAGTCGTTGCTGAGGAGGTCGACGCCCCCAACAGGCAAGTTCTCTACAATTCCTACATCCAGCTCCTTCGCCACACCACCCACCTCCAGCTCCATCCGCACCAGCGGGTAGGACCTCGTAGCATTGATCCCCTGAACTACCACCACCCGAGCAGCGTTAATCGGTCTACCAGTAAATTTCTTTAGCAAGGTCTGAGAAGCCCCCGTATCACGCAATAGCTTAACTCCTCGCCTTTCGCCAGCCCACCTCACAAAACCATGCCCTCTATGACCCCCAAAGACGTCGCGGACAGGGTTCGAGCCTTCCGGACTCTTGAACACAGGCTGTGTCCCACCCTCTGACGAACTACCCTTGGCAAACTCAGAAGATATAGGCGACACCCCTATGCTGCGGGCCAATGACACAACCTTGTTTGGTGGCTTGTTCGGACAAGCATTTGCAAAGTGACCCTCCTTGTGACATGCGAAGCACTCTTTACTCTTTGGTTTCCCTTGGGAGTGGGAGGTACCATTAGACTTCTTATACGGGACGGTATTTGGTTTATGTTCAGTTTTATTGTCAGTGCTAGATGGTTTTGTGTATTTATGTGTATCAAAATTCTTGGGAGGGGGAGGGGTACGATCCTTTGCACCTGACTCACTCCTAGCTGCTGCTCCGCACCCTCAAATTAATGACAGTCGGAGGTCAGCCATTTCTGCTGCCTCCTGGAGAGTTCTAGGATTTGTTTCCTTTATATTTAATGTTAAGTCCCTGCCTGTGCACTTAAAGAACTGCTCCAAGAGAACCAGCTCACTCAACTCCTCAAAAGTAGCTGCCCTCTCAGAACGCAGCCAATGTCGTAGTGCATCAGACAAGTCCCGGGCGTGTTCTAGGAAGGTACTATCCTTGCCCTTAGTAACACCCCGAAACTTCAAGCGGTAAGTTTCTGGTTGTAACTCATAGGCCCGTAGCACAGCCTTCTTTAGCTCATCATAAACTACACAGGACTCTAAAGGTAGTGCATCATACGCTTTTAGCCCCTTTCCTAGGAGTCTTGATGAAACTAATGCTGCCCACTGGTGTTCCTGACACTTCTTCTCAAATCGCATAAAAAACTCAGGCACACATAATTCATCGAACACAGGAACTAGTTTAAGCAGGTGCGACAATGATTGGTCCCGATGTCTGTTACCTCCCCCAATATTTCGCCCTGTTACCTCCACTCGAGAACTCTCCAGCTCCCTGTCAGCCCGATACCTAGTAGACTCTGCCTGCAGTTCAGCCTCTCGTATAGCTGTTCTCTCTGCAGCCTCAGCCTGAGCTCTAGCAACCTCAGCCTGCACACTAACCTGTCTTTCGGCGGCCTCAACCTGAGCTCTAGCGGCCTCAACCTTGGCCATCTCAAGCCGAAACAACAAATCTGGAGTCAACCCTTGAGGAGGGGAAGGTGCATTTAATGGAGAGGGTCCCTGTGATTGAATTCCACGCTGCCATTGACCATCAACTTGGGGGTATGTACTAAATTCAGGCACCCTGACGTTTGATATGGGGGTAGAGTGGAGGGGGGGCTGGGGACCGGGGCCCCCAGTCGCCTCTCCACCCAGGTCTCTCCATTCTATACCCAATATCAAAGTCCTCAGCTGATCTTTCCTCATGCCACTTAAACCTTGGTGTCCCTGAAGACCTGCCACACACTTTAAGCCATACTTATTCAGCTTCAACACCCTGGCAGCGGTAAGGGGCACCTCTAAAAATCTTCTAGCACCCTCCTCGCTATCGACTAGCCACTCCACAGGTCTTTCTCCCTCCGAGCCCGTATTGTGACCTGACCCATCACTGTGTTCTGATGCATTAGACATGTTTGTGTACTGCAGTAATTATCACGGTTATAGAATGTGCCTTATCTCCTATGCAAGTATGTATATACTAATGTTATTTAAAGTCTTTAATGTGTTATATTGGTTGCTCCAAAAAAAAAAACTCTATGTCCACTGTATTCCTCTAATCATAAGGAATCTCAAAACAAATGACCACTATATTCCTCTGTTCAGTAAATCCTATGCAAGGTCGCCATTTGTTACGTCCTGGGATATATAAACACTGGGCTCTTTCTATTGGACTAGGTATGCGGCAACAAGCAACAACGGAAAACGCTAGATCCAACCCTTATCTATAAACCCAGGTAACAAACCACCCTAAACCGTCAAGAGTCCTGCCTGGACAACGAGGTATCCTATGACTCGGTTACAGGGTGCACGCACTATAGACTGCTGATAGTCAAGCAGGCTATATAAAAGATCACACAATTAAGGGGAGCGTCCGGGAGCGTCAGGCTTTTACTCTAGAACGTGTCAGTGGATTTTGTCTGTATTTCATAAGATTTTGTACACGTATAGGGGACCTAACAACTAAGAAATTTCCAAAATTTTAATTCTCTAGGACAATTATTTTTTGAGTTAGGTGTGTAAATTTATGACTTTTTGTAAAATCAAAATCTCATTTAAATGTTGTTGCTTGATTGTTTTAATGCATTGGGGGTACTAACAATAGGTGTAGTTTCAATTGTACGTTGATACTTTTTTCCATTTTGTATCTAATTGTAGAATTAGGGCATTTACAATTAGGTACAAATTAGGTGACAAATGTCTCGGGGTGCTGTGTCGAAATGGGAAAGAAATAAAAACAAATGGCGACGTGGAATTGTAGAGAATTTCTTTCCTTTCCAATGACACCAGAAACATTGTTGTAGCATGTTTGGTTACGTCAGAACTGCGCCGACAAGTGAATTTTCTTACGTGAGGTACTAAGGCACGAGAGCTGTTGCAAGCCAGACCAGCCGCACCCTACCTCTCGCGGCTTGGACCACACTGCTCTTTCTCCTCCACCACCACCACACCCTTCGTTGTTACCCGGGTTGAGTACCAGATACTGTTAGGCAAAATATCTAAGAACGTCATATTTTCACCAAAAATTCATGGTTTTATTTTTAATTTTTTGCAGATCCGAAACCCATAATGCATTTTCTACGCGTCTGCGCGACCCGCGACCCGCGGAAACTTTAAACTAGCCCAGAAATAACATGCTTCCAGACGGAATATTGCCTCAGGATTTTAACTGAAGACAGAGGGATGGGTGATGATGCCATATATCGGGTTGCGCAATATTGCCGTTTTGAGCACTATTACGAGTATGAGCCGGACGCTCACCTTAAGTTGACTTAAAGCTTCAAGGAAAAGATAGATAACGGAATTAAATTGCAGAAACAATTTAATAACAAACTAGAAGAAAGTACATTTAACGTTACGTTAATTAATATAACTAATCACCCCTGCGTGAAAGAAGGTGAAAGCAAACAGTCCTCAAAACATCGTACAGGTAGACAAGATGCGGGTCTCTAAACTGCATGCGCCTACTGTAGGATCTGATGCTTAGCAAAGAAAGTATGTTACGGATTTAGAGAACTCTTAACTCATAAGCAGGAATAAATACAAGTGATAGGACATACAGTGTATAATGGCATAGGTATAATTAATAAAGGCAGCAACTCGCAACATAACCACATACAGGTGTGCTTCTCACTCTTAGTCAGGCAAGCCTGCTCGGACAGAGTCTCTAAGCCACACCCTGACTCACAATGCTCACAAAAACGGTAAACTGTGGCACAATAACAAGCATACAGAGATAATAAACCCCTAGCTGTTAATCTGCCAGGTGGCAGAGGTCTAGCCGGAAGGATATAGGCTTCGGATACCCGGGCTGAGCCACCTGCTCTAGCCTAGGGACGTTCCCAGGTCTGTGCGCCAAATTACTCTAATTGAAAGGGTGCTCTCTTGAGAGACTCAGATCGCAAGTATCTGACTCTCTCCTGGCGACCCTAAAACAAAAGCAAGACGTGCTAGTGCAGTGCTGAGTGGACTAGGCAATGGCCCTCACATAACAACGCTAGACACACAGGGACACAGACAAGAAAATGCCCCCAGACTCCCACGGGTATCCTAGTAAAGTCGTGCGGGTCCACGGGACTCGCACCAGCAGACTTTACTTAAAGGATCGCAAAAAGCCTCCCCTCCGGTCTAGCCCCTGCTAACCTGACACAAGAACACACTAGCAAGCATGAAACCACCAAATATGAGACAACAAAAAAGCTTCCTAGGTCTCATTAAAAATTACATCCCTGCATAAGGTCCAAAACCCTAACTAGTTATCTGAGAGCTCGTCGTTAATACAATAATAGATATAAGGTCTATCAAGGGGATGGGATAATTAAATAGATTGGTGAAGTAGTGGAAAGAAGGTATACAAAGTAAGAGAGAACGTTTCTAAGTGGGGTTGAGAGGGATAGATATCAAGGGGGTCCGAAGGGTACGATAATGTGGTGAGCTCTGAGTCTTGAATCTGTCTGGACCCCACCCTAGGCATGCAAATACATCCCAGGCTTGGCAACACTCAACACAGTTGCCTGGTCAAAATCCTCTACCCCGTGCGTGAGTCGAAACTAAGCCTAACGTTGCAATCAAATGCATGTGGCAGCGCTTCAGGCTCGTCCCAAGCTGGTTTCTCCGCGCGAAGCAACGTCCCAAGCCGGTCTCTCTCTCCCGCTCGTCTCTTCCCGCTAGACTTACATCTTATATATTATAATGAAACAATCAACTATCGAGAATAAAATATACTAAGATGCGTTGTTAACACCTACGAGCGGCCTATGCGTTATTTATGTGTACCGCACAGCGGGGGTGTTTTAGCCAAAATAGGGCTGTTTACGTGATCATTTTCATGCCTAAATAAGACCCAGAACATTCAAGTACCTATCCCTGAAAGGGCATAAACAGAGCTTTCGAATGACACCATAACGATCCGGTATGATGGATAGTTTTCTTGCAACCGTGCAACGCGAGTGCAAAAAGCAGGTAATGTACTTTCAGTACATAATTGTAGCCGTAGCGAGTGAGAGAGGGAGGAGGGAGCTGAGATTTGTGTCAGTAGGTTCGCCGCGGTGGTCTGGAGCAGTCATACGCTCGCTAGTCTCCTGCCACCACTTGTCTCTCTCTCTCAGCCACATTACGTGCTGAAATTGCCACTCGACCTATGTCGAGCGCCGCCACATAGTCCAGCTTTATTTAACTCGACTTATGTTGCTCGCCGCTAAATAAGGGTTAAGAATAAGGTAACTTCAAGCTGTGAAACAACAAAAGAATATCCCTGACATTAGTTACATTGTCGTAGGATATATACTAAGGGAAAGCCTGCCGGCCGGCTACCACCAGCCGGTTTCTAAACGGCTGAGCAGCCGACGCGCGCGCATGCCCGCACGTGGCTACTATGCAGAAGCGTCACACAACCAAGTCCCATTCACCTTAAGTTGACAACAACTAATACCGTCCTTCATGCATGTATTTCAGTCCTTAGGGTAATTACCTTCTATCTGCCATGTTATTCCTCTCTTCCATTTACTTTTCCACAATTGTTACACGTCATCGCCACCTCCTAATCCACAATCCACATTACTCTGTTTTGCCTCGTGACCCCATGCTCAGTGGTCACCTGTTTTGTGGGTCACCCTGTCTTTTGCTCCTTCACGCCCCGCTGCACACGCCACCCTACCTGTTTGATCGTAGGGGAATGCCACCCCTATGTCCAGCGCATTAAGGGTCACGACCCTAGGTCACGAGCGGCGTGGCGCCTAGCCTCAAACCACCCCCTTTCCAATATCCAACCCCCCCCTGTAAAGACGCCCAGACGAACGTTCTAACATGCCGATCCCGTTCATTTCCTCACCCCAATAAATAGCAGATAAAGACTTATTTTTGTAACCCCATTTACTACCCTCTAACTTACTAGCCGAACTCACAACCTGAACCAGGAGGGCGGACGGCGCGAGGCTCCAGCAGCCAACTTCTCACCCCAAAGAAGTCGACGGTTCCGCCTGACTTGCATTTTCACGAAAACTACTATTATGAGCCCCATGAGTAATCCTAGTAAGTAAAAACTAGAACCCAGGATCAACCCTCCCTAGGAGTATAACTCTTGACACCACCACATCATAAGAAAACCCCATTAGCGTAGAGAATCCCATATATACATATTTAAGGAGTGGCATGCCCCCCACCCCAAAGGGACACCCCCAACCCCCGCAGACGTTCACCATGACCCACACGTAGCCAACAACTTCTTGCCAGACACCAGGTGAATTTCCAACAGGTGATGAACTAACCCTCTAAATACCTATCCAAATACCATCGTATCCCATCCTTAACCAAAACCAAAATCTTCCTTATCCCATCCTAGATTAAGAATAGCATGTCAGCTAGACCAGAGAAGGATATTTAGGTGAATTGATGAATAATACCTCCCAGCCTATTCACGTAGTGCGCCAGTAAAGTAGTCCCTATGAACCTTCACCAAATCCGCCTAAATAACTCTACTAGTACCTCATACTAGAGTTAAGATATCCACGATCATAAATCAGATCACAAGTTACTTCCGCCACATTAAAGACCCCCTCCCTAACCCCTTAAGTTCACCAGAATAAATTAACTACTTCATAGCATTGACATCCAATACTTCTAGAACATTCCTGAAGCTTCCTTGACCTGCCTATAAATAAGACCCAGAGACAACAGTCGGGCAGTTGAATATTAGAGCCCAAAAGCAACGGCAGGCCTCACTGCGTTGGCGTCTAGTCTTCCCTCCCCCCCTCAAGATTCACGATAGTTCGGCGTTCCGTAATCTGTGCAACTCTGTGAGGAAGTGATTTAACCCTTTACGAATATTCTATTGCGATCGGGACTACCGGCAGTAATATTATATTAGTAGACAACAAATTCACAAATTATTGATTGTTTCATTAACTTCTGATAGTGCACCCTCCGCTACTTGAGCTACGAACGATCATAACTCATAACTGATCTAAGGCAGAAAGATTTGTTTATGTTAGAAGGGATTATGCGAGAAACTCTTGAGTGAGGACTCGGCAAGAATAACTCCTTGGCAACAATCGACTGTCTTAACCCATCAGCAATTGTTGCCAAAAAGGTGCACAACCGCCCGCAAGAAGCCCATCTGCACACCTTCTCTACACTGCCGGACAGCTTGGACGGCCCCAGAGCTACTGTTAACCCCCAACATCACGAACGCAAGATAACCAGGAAAACTCCATCACAGTGTTACTTCACAGAGTACCAGTGTTACAGTGCTATAAACTATCAACCATCCAGTGTATTTGATTGTGTCTCAACTTTCTCTGATGTTATAACAAGTGATTATGCTAGTACACATTAATATATATCAGTGAAATTTAGCTTAGGCGAACTGACTCCCGTAATTATTCATGCCATCAGGTTTAACCTGATTCGCCCTCACTAATATTTTCGGTCCGAAGTATCACCTAGACAAGTGAACATCCTAGACCAGTGCAACTAGTTACAGTTATCCCTTTACGTTAATTCTTGGGCAATAACCAAATTACTTATACTTTCATCCTTGATTAAGAGTCATATTACCAGAGAGAGTTAACAAAGCGAAATACCTAACCTGTGTGATTCATGTACCCTACGTATCATAAAGCAATGTGATCAGAAGAATAATGCCTGAACGTTGGAAGTGGGTAGTATGTCTCTATCCAAATCCGCGATAAGTGCTGGGAGATTGTAATAAGTCCAATAACCTACCTGAGTGCTCCAACATCTAATGTTCGTGGAATTCTATTACGTACCTTCTACCTGAGTGCTATTGAGAATTTTTTTTTTTTTTTTTTTTTTTTTTTTTTTTTTTTTTTTTCTATATTCCAACTTACTTCCTCTCGGGCATAGGCTGAGAGCCTTAACATTCACCGCTTTACAATGAACAGTGAAGCCCGTGAGGTCTTGTTCCAGTCTAGGGAGTGAGACATGTGAAGCACGTAGAGCACAACGAGCACCTGCCATCTTGCCTTCACATGAGGCACGGTGCTCACTCATGACCCGGAACGACCCCATCTCTGAAGCCATCTCGTTCCCGTGCTTCACTGTCTCACCCACTACACTCGGACTCTCACACTTACACACACACAACTGTATTACAAACCATTTATCCGAGATTATCTATGTCCTCTGTTGATTCTCTTTATGTATTTTGCAAGAAATCCAATAACCCAGTCTTGCAGAACTCACCTATACCAAGTAAATCCTGTATAAAATCAGGGCATAACATTGGCGGCAGCGGTGGTTCTTGATTCAGATAGAAGATTTCATTGCATTGCATTTTTTTGAAGCAGTAGAGGCATGGTAACATCGAAAAATGGCAGCCTATTTTCACATTCCCATTCCGAAATACGATGGGAAGACCTACGACATAGAAACATACATGGACATTGTGAAACCAGTGCTAGATTTGGCGTATAACACGGACCGTGCAAAAATAGCCGTTCTCTTAACGCACTTGGGAAAAGCCGTTTCCCTCGTTGCCCCACAGGTAACCCCTGAACTCACCTGGGATCAATTTAGATCCATTGTAATCGATGCAATTAGGCCATCACTAGGTATTTTCGTCGCCTTTGCAAAAATTAAAGACATAAAGTTCGAAGGCGATTTAGACGCCACAATTGCCTCTATTCTCCAGCAAGTAAGAGCTACATTCCCTGCTCTTCCCGTGGAGCAACAAAATCAAATTCTCTTTGTCTACCTCGTGCAAGTGGTACCCCTTTCCATCCTACAACACTTCACTGTGCATGACCCCGTTGATTTCCCTAAAGATCTAATCACCATACGAAAGTTTTTAGCAGCCCAACCCAAGACCAACACCCTAGCTGTCATCAAAAATTCCCCCCCTCAGAAATCAACTGCACGTTTTTCACGCCCACCCAGAAAGAATCAGAATAAAGCTCATCCTCTCTCACCTCCCTCTCCTCCACCACTGTACATGACGTCACTCCGCGACGCCACCCCACTACGCCCATCACATTTCCCCCCACATAAAAGAACATGCTTCCATCTCTCTACCTCATCCAACCCCTCCTCAACCTCTAAACATTTTCCTTCCTCTGCATCTCAAATTTCCACACCCCAATACATACATTCAATCCGCCCATTCCCCGCATCATATCCCAACCACCGAAATCAAAAGAAACCAGCACCAACTCCGTCCACTCTCAACAACCCCACCATTTTACACAGCAAAACACCTCATCATAAACGCTCCCCCACCTCGCATCCTCCATCACTTAAGAATAACCACAAACCTCCTTCTGCTGCCATATCTACACCCAACCCCCACCCTGTTTCCCACCATGCTGCCACCCCACCTTTGAGTTCCCTCGTCGCCCAAACCGCAAATCTCGACGAAATCCTGTATAACGGAAACCTAGACGCCACTCTTACCAACCTAGATAGATGTGTAAGAAATGCGAATAACGACCAAACAAAGGAACGACAAGAGCAACAAATTCTCCAAGCATTATTCAAGATCCTTCCCTTGTACATCTGGCATCATTTCCTCATCCACGGCCAGACAACCTTCCGACAGGACATCCATACCATCAGGGAAATTTTGAAGCCACACTATCGAACCCCTGCCCTGATTCCTCAACCACCTGCGAACCAAAGGTCACCTAACCTTTTTTTTTTTTTTTTTTTTTTTTAAGAGACAATGAACGGAGGAAGGAAAAACACAGATAAAACAAAAAGGTCCATGTGCCTAAAGGCATCCTCCATTCATAAAATGTTTGTAACAACTGAATTTAAACATTTGTAGATTGTAAGTTTGTGGAAAGCAATTCGAGGGAAGTGAATTCCAAAGAGTAGTAGCTCTGGGGATAAATTAATTCTGATAAGCAGAAGTTCTGCATTGTGGAGGAGAAAGTGTAAATTCATGGGCGCTCTCAGCTGCCCTAGTTCTACGGGGAAAGATGTGGAGAGGCGGCACAATTGAAGCAAGTTCCTCGGAACAATTGCTGTGAAAATATCTGTAGAATAATGCAAGGGATGCAACGTTTCTTCGTATGGCTAATGTAGGAAGGTCCTGTGTGATTGCAGGGTTATTGATTAATCTAATAGCTTTATTTTGAATTTTGTCCAACTGCCTCAATGCAACCACTCCACTTCCACCCCACAGAGGTGAACAGTAATCCATCTGAGAGCGCACATGACTTTTATATATTACGGCCAACTGCTCGTCAGTGAAGAATTCTCGAACTCTGTACAGGAGTCCCAGTTTTTTAGAGGCATTCTTAGCAATGCTTCTAACATAATGTGTCCAGCTCAAGTTAGTAGTTAATGTTACACGAGAATGTCAATACTAGGGGAAGTGGGAATATTTACATCATTAAAAAATATATGGGAGTCAGTGAGATTCTGTCGGTTAGAAAATTGAATGTACTTGGTTTTCTGTGCATTAAAGGAAACTAGATTCTCTTGTCCCCATTCATTAATTCTAGAAAGGTCCTGGTTTAGAGAAATTGCAGTGTTTATTTTTGAATTTATAAGATCGGGTTGGGTGAAAGAATTGGTAAATGTGAAGGAACTGTGGAGTGTTGAGTCATCTGCGTAGGAATGTATTGGATTATGAGTGGTAGATATGAGATCATTGATATGAATGAGGAACAGAGTTGGGGCCAAAACTGATCCCTGGGGAACACCAGCATTTATTGAGTGAAATTGAGAATAAAGGCCATCTACCATTACACGTATTTTTCTGTTATGAAGATAAGAAGAAATTAGTGGAAACTAATGATGCAAGGCCGTAGTGTGACATCTTCGACAATAAGGATTGATGCCAGACTCTATCAAATGCCTTTGATATATCCAGTGCTATTGTATGTGTTTCACCATGTTGGTCTGTAGCTTGGTTGATTTGATGCGTAAGAAGGCAAAGAATGTCTGCAGTTGATCGACATCGTCTAAAACCATATTGCCTATCACTGATTAATTTATTATTCTCCAGATGCTTAATTATGTGATTATTTAATATAATTTCAAAAACTTTGCCAAGAGTGGAAGTTATAGCTATTGGTCTGTAGTTTGATGGATCTGAAGAGGCACCTTTTTTAGGAATTGGATGGATGTTTGCTTCTTTCCTGGGTACTGGGAAGCATGAGGTATGAGTACACAGACGGAAAAATTTTGCCAATACAGGAGCGAGCACCAAGGAGCAATTCTTAAGTACTATTGGAGGAATTTCATCTGGACCAGGAGCCTTATCTACTGAGATTCTGCAAAATAGTT